>JBDJHY010204364.1:0-11549 GCA_039654485.1 Withania somnifera | reverse complement strand
TAAAATTAACTAATGGACAATTAATCTAGGGAAGAATATATTTCTACTCAATCAATGAATAACTCGAACTAGGGTTAAGGATCTGCTAGCAATTATATTTAATTAATTTAATTAATTAGCTCGAATTGTCTAATTGTTGGTTCCGAGGTTTAGTCTATGAGTAGAGGACGATCATCCCTCTGATCCCTATCTATACAAATCCCACAACTACTTCAATCAACATGTGTTGTGATAATTTAGTTTAGATGCATTATAGTTATCTTCCCTTAAGGAATTAAGCGAGGCAAACTAATTATAAGATCTCGTCTTAGTTGCGAATCATACTCAATTATTCAACCGTGGAATAATCTGTATATGAACTCAATCCTTATGTTTCTCTTTCTACCTTTCATATTCCCGATTAGTTCATTTTTAGGTTTATAAGTTTATCTAATGGTCGCGAAGCATTAAGATATTACGTATAGAAACATAAGACCAATTATATGATAATTCTCACAATTCAGATAATATATAATGAAATAATCATCTTGCTAGTTTAGACCAAAACCCTAAAATAAGAAGAATTAATTCCACATAGATATGGAATAATCACAACAATCCATTTAAATTCAAACGTCAAATATATGAATAAAGGAGAAGCAAAGTGTACACAATTGTTCTTCGGCCTCTACAGCGGCTCAATGATCTTGCCCTAGATAAAAAGTCCTCCTTATAAAGAGTACTTCCAACAATGAATAAACTATTTCCAATGGTGGAAAACTACTTTCAAAATCGCCTTAACAAGGGTTATATAGTTTCCAAATGGAATTACCCTTTTTCCCTTAACTTAACCTAAAAGGAGATGAATTTCCTGAAAAGTTATAGGGGATCACGGCGAGATCTAAATCGTGATGGGACCTCCATCACATTATGATCCCAATCGTGAAGGAGTTCCAGGCCAAACAGTAGCCCATCATGATTTTCATCATGATGTGATGACAATTGTCATGGGTCCTTCTTCACCATATGACGGCGTATTTCTCATCATTTCTTCCTCACATGATCTCCATTCATTCTGACTTCCATTTCCTCTTAATTTTCATACATGAAGTCTCTAAATAGTCCCTGAAATAAACTAACCATATGGTTTAGTGAAAGTAACAAATATCAATTAATAAGACATTACAAAACACGCAATTGCTCTTAAAACAAAGCCAAAATACGAGACTTTAATGGCAATAAAACATGTAAATACGCCTAAGATTAGTGGGACATATCATGATCCCTCTCTTCTTCTATTTAACGGTGATAAGCCAACATAGTTTCCACTTTTGCACCACCAAATACTTTAGCTTCTCTAGTATGCCACCCACGATTATTTTTGTTCACTTGATCAAGTGCCTATGACACTGATAACACTAAAATTACACCTCCAAAAAAGTATAAATTGTTGTTGGTCAACTTTATAACCCAACTAGGTCGGGTTTGATCCCACATGGAATATAGTATCGTGTTTAGGCCTAGTACCAATATTTAGTCACTTTATTATTATTTTCGTAAGAAATAAAAAAGCAAATTAGGAGATTAGTTTGTAAAAGTGTGTTCTTCGCAATTGAACATAAATATCAATCTATGTCAATAATAAAAGGAATTCAAGTGATGAGAAAAAATAGGATTATGTTCACAGGGTTCTAAAAAACTGTGGATTATAAACATTAAAGGTTTTATGATCTTTTCTAAGTGCAAAGTTATTGATAGTTACAATTCTATTTATCTATTTGTTTTTCAACCTAATATCCTAGAAAAATCTCTTTTACACCGTGGTTAGGCTTTAATAGAGTTAAGTGTCTCCATCATAATAACTCAAGATAATTAACCTTATTCCGCACTAATCAATAGACGAGGGTTAACGCCCCGAATTTCTTAACATATCTCATCTCCTAGTTTTAACCACAGGGTTAGTACTAGTTAAATCTAGGCATGTTCTATTGTTTGCAACCACTAAAAGTCCATTAAATTGTAGAGACTATGTGTTCATACACTTAGTTAGATGCAATGATCATAATAGAATAACTACCCTAGTTTTGTTTCACACATGAATCTGACAACCCTAGAGTTGTGGTTTAGCTACTCATGATTTTTAAAACACAACAATAAGAAGAAAACGTAGTAGGTTTCATACCAAGAAAATAATCTTCAAGCAGATTGCAATTAATAACCACAAATTAAAAAATCTCACAACTGTGTTCTTATAGAAGAGAATAGTAAAACAATGATAGTCTCAAAAAATTAGGTAAAAACAAGTTGTGTAAGCAATGATTTAGAATTCAGAGTTATTTCAAAGTAACCTAACGTAGCTATTTATAGTGCATGGGTACAAGTGTAATATCTGAAAATTGGAATTAATTTCTCTTCAGATTTTTGTGAAACATCATGCGAGTTGCCTGATATGTCTTTTATTTCCTTCTTCAAACAGTTGGATTCTATTTGGGAGGAACTAATTAGACGAACCACCTTGCTTCAAACGAGTCATCCCTTCTTCCATTTGTTTCCTTTTCTTTAAAAAGTTTACTTTAGCTTGGATGGAACCCAACAGGGTGAACTATCCAAGTTAGGAAAACTGCCCAATCCTTCGCCTATTTTGTTCCTCTTAAACATTGGAATTTCTCATGGACGCCACATCTTGGACAAAATTCCTAGGGTTGGATGAAACGCCCAAAGTGCCTTCCAAAATTCATTTTTTTCCTGCAAATGCTCCAATGTTCCGGACATCAACTTTACCCTGAAAATACACAACAACCACATCAAATCACAAAAAAGTAACTCAAGAACATGCATATTTTCATAGTTTTAAGTGCAATATATGATGTAAAATATGGTCACATCTACGCCCTCAACCTAAAACATTTGTTTGTCCTCAAGCAACAACAAAACACAAACATTAAACACTTAAAACACCCATAGTACAAAAATTCAACTCAGCATAATCAATCATTAGGCATCACATTGGCTAACTATTTTTACCTACTAACTGCAACTTTTGGGCAAAGCACTGAAAGACCTCTTGCAAGGTTTGTGTCCCCTAAAATCACTGCAGTAACTTAATCACAATTTATTTAAGCACTCGCTTTTTCTCACAAAAAAAAAGTCCCATACACTTACAGATATTAATTTACCATGGGATTGGGAAAGTATCAGCTCACTCTAAAAAAGAAATCTAATTATGCATACAACAACCATATGCTTGCCCTTATCAATTATAACTAAATTTTTAGCAGGTTAACAAGAATCACATCAGGGCTTTTTTTTGGATTATAATAAAGGTTTGAATGCTAGTAGGGAATCATTTGGGAACTTAGTGACTGTCTCATCTTATTCTGGTAGCCCTTTTTCAATATTATTTCTCTTTCGCTTATTTTTTTTAGTTTTTTAGCCTCAGAGCATTTATTTATATGAACTTGGCCTCCTCCCTTTTGTTTATACTTTATACACACAACCATATGTATATTCTTTTTTTTGTAAGAAGTCTTCGTGGTAGCCACCCTCAAACTAGGTTACAATGCCTAAGTCAAGATACATAATATCCAACAGAGAATCAGGGCCAAAACAACTACTTTTTATTTTCCAGGGATCAATCTATGGTTGGTTTAAAAAGAATAAATATAGGGATCAACTTGGAAACTCAACATTATTTGGAGACTCTTTTAAGGCTTCGTGACTTATCAAAGAAGGCCTAGTATCATTTTCAAATCAACCTATTTTCTACTTAGCACAAATTGAACCAAAAAGTTCTAGATATCGCATACACAAAAAGATTAGACTAGTTTTACTCACCCACACTTAGAAAGTAGACAACTCATATCAACATAAAACTGTTATGCAGATAATTCAAGTTTTATAATTGCAATCAACATCACTCGTCTTTTACAGCTCACGATGCAATACAGCTAACACTTAATATAAGCCAATGAACTCTTGATACTGAAATGTTTTATATACAAGGGTATCAATGTTTAATACAATACATCAAAACATAAAATTACATCCTAAACATGCGAGTTCTCCTAGATAGCATGCCTGAGGGAAAAGAACATAGAAACAAAAAACCCTGAACAAATCAAAATAAACATGAATCACAATAAAATAAAATAACATAAAAAAAAAATAGGTACTACCCCCTCCCCACATAAAATCGTGCATTGTATCCAATGTATATACAAATAAAACATTAGTGAGACCAGGGATGTGTACCATAAAAATAGCCTATGGTAAACTTCAGGCCTACTCCTCAGCTACCGTAGGTGCATCACCTATATGTTTATACTCGGACAGCATTGCACTAGCAGACGCACTCACAGAATGTACTCTCCTCCTATCCTCTTCAAGCACATATGTCTTCCTAGACGCCTGTAGGGGTTCTTTCAAATATTTATCCTCATATATATTGCTCCTCTTTTGATTCTTATTTTTCTTCTTGCCGGAGTCCTCAACGTCATCTCCACCATCCATTACATCCTTACACTTGGACTGTATTTCTCCAAGGTTCAAAATACGATCCTCCTCATCAGACTCAATTGGATCTTCTGCTATTGGAGCACTTGGCTGATAGACCTGTTGTAATAACATGACATTCGTCCTCAGCTTCTCTAGATCAAACTGGAATCTAGCATATTCATTTGGGCTCATAAGAAGGAAACATTCATTCATTCTTTCTTTCATGTTGTCTATGCGGTCCTGCATTGTATCATACGGCTCAAGATCCGTTTTGATTTTCTAGTCCATAATTTGCTCGACCTAAACAGACTACACCTCCAACTACCTTTTATTCCTCTCCACCCTCCTAACCAGTTTTGCAAAATTCAGCGAGGTGAAGTCTAAAAGAGAAGGTGGAAGGATTTTAGTAGGATGGGTGGGTCGTAGACCCTATGGCCTAAACTCACTTGAATCCTAGTGTGTAAAGGGCATGTCAACTGTATCAGTTGGGTCTGTGCCCACCAAGTCTTCTGAACTTGTTTGAGAAGTGGACATAGCTCCACTCCTTTGCCTTTTTTTTTTTTTGAAAGATCTTATGACCTTTCGATGTTGTATATCATGAGGGCATCAATTCCCACATCAATCCTAGGGAGAATCGACACTTTTTCCTACTGACATAGAACAGTCATTAAGCAGGGATAAGGATAGGCAGTATCTTTGTGCAAAGCGCACATCGGCATCTCTTTGTTAATCAGCCTACCAAAGTTTATCTTGCACTTAAAAATAAAATAAGAAACCAGAATAGCATACTCGTCTATTAATTTATATGCCATTGTTGGTCAAATTCTTATTCATGCCACCGCCCAATAAAACTTTGCTATGAAACTCAGCGACCCAGTCTGGATTGGCAAGCATGGGTTGTTCGACCATACTACTCTACATTTGTTAGCATCTAGGAGAACCAATTTTGTTAAGCTTTCCAGTTCTCATACCAATATACATAGTTAGGGTGTTCCTCCGGAGGTACATAATCTGGGTCAAATAGCATCCCATTGATAATTTTCTTGGAAATATCCACCTCTACTCACCGTACCATGACGGAACCCAACACGCACATCTCAAATGGTTTCTGTCCTTTTCCATCCATACACACAAGGTAAGCCTTATGGTTCACGTAGAATTCACCAACTATAGTTGGGTAATATTGATCGAGAGGGTTATTCATCCATCTTAATTAATAGTCCTGAAAATACTCGCTCAATCTCTAGATGATCTAGAAAGTGTGTGGTGATGATCCTGACTTCCTCAGTAATACTTTTTTGAACTGAACCTTAGCATTGGTGGTCAGTCCCTCGGTAAAAAACTTATCAGAACAGGGCACAACCCACTGGGCTCATCACGGGATTTAGGATTTTTGGTCTTGATGACTTGATAAAATATCCCCCTGTAGGTGTGTATTTGGGGCTGCAAAAGGTGGTGGTATGGGGAATTTGGCATGATCGTTGTTGCTTCTACTCTCTATATCGAATGAATCCTTTGACTCATCACATGATTCCTCATCAGATGAGGAACTTGTAATACAGGTCGCGAAGGTTCAACAGGTGGCTAGGCTTGCCATGTTTGTTGT
This sequence comes from Withania somnifera, assembly GCA_039654485.1. Taxonomy (NCBI): domain Eukaryota; kingdom Viridiplantae; phylum Streptophyta; class Magnoliopsida; order Solanales; family Solanaceae; genus Withania; species Withania somnifera. The sequence continues at coordinate 5,470 of JBDJHY010204364.1, read as the reverse complement.
CTAGTAATGTGTTATTCTGGGCTATCCTCTTCATCCAATATCCCTTAGGTTATACCACTTCTTTGCATTGCACCTCGATATTAGAAAAGTTTATAAGCCATTTATACATGGTGAGAAATTAAACATTAGTACACAAATCATCGAAATAGAATGAGGCAGTGTAAACACAATAAACAATGACAGACAGAAGGGGCAGGCATTTCGTCTATAGACAAAAGGTGTTTCTACTCTATTGTCTAATTTTTTAGGTGTTTTATTCAACATGCGATGGATCTAGGCAAGCCATCCAAGTTGGACAGTTCATCTAGTACATCATTTATTTGACGGATGAGAATTTGGAAGATCCATCTCAGTATAGATGACTCGTCTAATGTTTCATCTATTTTGCCTATGAAAACCCATCTAAAATAATCTACTTTAGTTTGGGTGATGGGCCTAGGTTCGTCTCAAGGGAGACAGCTCGCCCAAGTCTTCTCCTACACAATACCCAGTTCCATAGCAACTCTTTTTGACAATAATGTCACATTTGTACCAGTTCAAATGTTCATTCATGGCACCCTCACACCTCACATTTATATAACTATCTAAACAAGACCCAATTCAAAAAAACCCCAACTAGTTTAATGGATAATTTTGGCAATATTGAAATTACTAGGCTTAGCGCTACTCAGATTCACCCATTAACAATGGTGCAAGATCAAACATTGACAAAAACATACATAGCAATTTAAACATAAGACTTACCAGTATTGTAAAAGAACCTACTTCTTGCCTAAATGCTAGGGTTTTGTTAAAGTACTTAGAGTTGAAGGTGTTGAAGATTATATCACTAACTTGGGTATTTATAGTTTGATTTAGTGATTGAGGGAGGTGAAGAGTTGAGTGGGTGAGTGGGAAGAGAAAGAGGGAGAGGCACGATCATTTCTTTATGTGGGAATTTTGAAACGGAATGAATTTAAATGTAGGGATCATGGGTATTCATGTTTGAAAAGGTGGGTCGGGTCGAATTTTCATTAAAAAACCAGACCCAATTTTAAATTAGACTTACCTGGCATGGAACTTTGTGTGGCTCACCAAGGTTGAACGGCTCATCCAAAAGTTTCGCTTATGGCCCTCTCTTATCCAGTGTGGTTTCATTTGGATGGTAGGCTTGGGTGTTTTGTCCATACTTGGATGATTCAACTATTCTTCTATCCCTTCAGATATAGCATCCACTTAAGCTACATATACCTATGCACTAACACCCATGTTACTCTACTACCCATGAATATACTATATATAAACAAATAAACATCAAACATGATTAAAAGAAAATAAAAATAAAAAATAAATGAAATTTTTTTGTTGTCTCCCATCAGTTCTTGATTTAAGTTAGCACGATGGTTTTATTGAGATCCTTAGACTGTGTCATTAGTAGGAATGTGGATTGTATCACTGGGTAGCGTTCTTACTTTCCACTGGTTTAGTGGTATAGACATTTGTCCCATCTGGGACTCGAATTGTTTGATTGAGGTGGAATATGAATCGACCATTTGATTGATGTTTTTGATCTTTATATTAAGCAATTGTAAGCACTTGTCATAAAATTCCACCTAATGCACAGCTTTTCCTAGCATCTTCTCTATCCTATAAGTGGCTACCTCTCTATCTGGATTACCGACAGCACATACAATCCGTTCCTGCTCTTTTTGTATGCATCTTTTTCCCTCTAACTACCCTTCTCCCTATCATGGTAGTCTCTTCTATCATTAAAGTAGTCATTTTTTAAGTTCTGACCTTGGGTTCCTTGTTGAAACCCCCTTGGTTCTGCATATACTTAGCCTCCTCCTTGGAGTCTGAGTCATTATCTTCATACCATCCTTTACCATAGGAATAAAAATCTTTTACCTTCTCATGTACTCTACTTAACAATTGTTTAGACATTAATTCTATTTGTTTTTTCAGGTGTGCCATATCCTGGTCACATTCCTCCTCTCTCCGATGTTGCTCCGTAGAGATAGCATCAGTTCTGGAACCACCATACACTTTTGATTCCCTAGTATGCCAACCCCTGGTGCTCCTGGTTACTGTGCCAGGCTCTTATGACACTTTTTCATACGTTCTCAGCATATAAGACCCTCTATTAATTCTATCCATAGCCAACTTTGAAGGTGCATTCAAAGCTCGATCGAATGTCTCCTTCAAGTAATTATCTCCCAATGCATGTGTAGGATATTTCTTTATATTTTTGTTGAATCTCAACCATACCTTATGTAGTGCCTTATCATTCTTCTGCTAAAGTTGGTGATCTCATCCCTTAGCACTGGCATCTGGAGAGAGGAAAGAATTTTTTCAGGAAAACCTTTTTCAGCTCTCCCCAATTTGCTATTGAATCTGAGGGTAAGTTGTCTAACCAATTGTGGCCTCTCCACTCAGCAATTATGGGAACAACCTCAAACGTATGGAATTTAGGCTTACTCATGGTAGGTTGTAAGATTTGCATATAGCTGTCAAGTTCTTTAAATGCAAGCTGGGGTCTTCACCATCTACCCCTTGAAATAACCCTTTCATGGTTAGTAGCTGAATCATGGCACTAGTGATATTGAATTTGATGTCCAGTGCTACCAGGGGAAGTATTATTGTCCCTAGTGCATCAGTCCCCGTCAAGGTCTTCCTCATTATCATCCACATACACCTCATTATTCCTCAAAGGTTGAGGTTTAGGAAGTGCATCTGGATGGTTCCCTCTCTACGACTCATTTAAGGAAAGCTGCTCAGGCTCAGGTAGTTGTACATTATCATTCCTATTCATCCTTCTAAATGTTTGGCTGATTTGAAGATCAACTAGAAATAATGGTACATTCAAGCTTCAGGTATTTGGCATGTACTACCTGTACCTTGAAATAAATAAAAATAACAAATAAAAGTGTAAACTAGAAATAAGACTAAATGACTAAATTACACTTGGATTTTACCGATAACCGTATTCCCTGCCAAAGGCGCCAATATTTGATAACACTCAAATTACACCTCCTAAAGAAGTATAAAGGGTCTTTGGTAAAATATAGAACCCAACTAGATTGGGGTCGATCCCACAGCGAATATGGTATCGTGTTTAGGCCTAGTACCAATATTTAGTCACTTAGTTATTTTCGTAAGACATAAAAAGTAAAAAAAGGGATTAGTTTATAAAAGCATGTTCATCGCAATTGAATGTTAATATCAATAGATGTTAGCTATAAAAGGAATTCAAGTGATGAATAAGCTAGGATTATGTTAACAAGGGGTCTATCAAAATTGCGGATTATTATAAACATTAATGGTCTTGCAATCTTTCCTAAGTGCAAGGTTATTTATAGTGGCAGTGCTATTTATCTACGTCCTTTTCAACCTATAATCCTAGATAAATCTCTTTTACATCATGTTCAAGATGTAAAATATTGCATCATCTCCATCATAATAACTCAAGATGATTACCCTTATTAGCGCAATAATCATTAGACGAGGATTAGAGCCCCAAATTCCTTAACATAATATTATCTCCTAGTTTTAACCACAGGGTTAGTACTAGTTAAACCTAGGCATGTTCTATTGTTTAAAACCACTAAAATTCCATTAAATTATAGAGACTGTGTTCATACACTTAGTTAGTGCAATGACCATAATAGAATTACAACCCTAGTTTTGTTTCATCCATGGATCCCACAACCCTAGAGTTGTGGTTTACTCATGATTGTTAAAACATACCAATAAGAAGAAAATATAGTAGGATGCATACCAAGAAAATAATCATTAAACTGATTACAATGAATAATCACAGATCACAAAATCTCACAACTGTGTTCTTGTGTTCTTCTGGAAGAGAATAGTAAAACAACAGTAGTCTCCTAAAATTAGGTCAAACCAAGTTGTGTAAAATAAAAAAATATTCATAATTCAGATTTATTTCAAAATAACCTAATACAACTATTTATAGTGCATGGGTACAAGTGTAATACCTGAAATTTGGAATTAATTATTGCTCAGATTTGGGCAGAAAATCAGGCGAATCGTCTGGCCTCAGATGATATGCCCGATCTGTCGTTTGTTTCCTTTTTCAAATAGTTGGGTTCCATTTGGGTGGAACTAATTAGATGACCCGTTTGTCTTCAGATAAACCGTTCCATCTTCCATCTATTTACTTCTCTTATGCAGTTTACTATATCTTGGATGGAACCAATTGGGCAAACCGTCTGAAGTTAGGTGAACCACCCAATACTTCTCCTATTTTTTTCCTCTTAAATAGTGTACTTTACCCTGAACAACACATCTTGGACGAAATGCCTAGGGTTGGATGAAACGCCCAAAGTGGCTTCAAAAATCTATTTTTTCCTGCAATTGCTCCAAAGTTCCGGACATCAACTTTACCCTGCAAATACATAACAAACACATCAAATCACACAAAAGTTACTCAAGAACATGCCTATTTTCATACCTTTAATTGCAATATGTGACGTAAAATACCATCATATCAAATACTTGGTCATATGTTCTGTTCTAGACATGTAGGATCCCCCATTGATACCATCTGCCGCTAACCATAAAGGTGCATTTAAGGCTCTATAAAATGTCTCTTACAGGTAGTGTTCTCCCAACCCATGAGTAGGACCTCTCTTGATCTTCTTGTTATATCTCAACACACCTCATGAAGAGCTTTATCATTTTTTTGTCTAAAGTTGGTGATTTCGTCTCGGAGCTCTAAAATTTTTAAAGGAGGAAAGAACCTTTCTAGGAAAGCCCCTTTCATCTCACCCTAATTAGAAATAAAATACGATGGCGGGTTATCCAACCACATAGTGGCCTCTCCACATAATTATAAAGGGAATTGACTCAACCGTATAGCATTTTGACTCACTCCCAGTAGGTTGTAAGACTTATATATGGAAGTGAAGTTCTTTAAGTGAAGGTTGGGGTCTTTGCCTGTTACTCCTCTAAAAATCCCCTTCAAAGTTAAGAGATGGATCACTTTGTTGGTGATATTAAACTTGATTCCCAATGCTAAAGAAGGTACAATAATTTCTCTTATCGCATGGGATCCATCAAAATCTGCATCATCATAATCATCGGACACCTCATTGTTCCTTATCGGTTAAGGTCTAGGAGGTGCAACTGGGTTGTTACCTCTGGGGAGATCATGTGGAAGCAACTTTTCAAGGTCAAGTAGTGGTGCATCATCCTGTCTATTCATCCTTCTCAACATTCTTGTAATCTCTGGATTGAATAGAAGTAATGGTGTAATCACCCTCATGGTCATTTATGAAAAATACGTGACGTCTTGCATCTTAGAGAACTTCAGCAGTTTCCCCAAGTCATTTATGACTTGCTGCGACCGATAGTTCGGATCCCTGGCGACTCGGTTGGGAAATATCTCAAAATTCCTATTTTAGAGCCTAAAGTTAAGTATTCGTTGACCAAAGTCAACTTTCCTTCAAGACGACCTCGGAATTAAATT
>JBDJHY010204324.1:0-11550 GCA_039654485.1 Withania somnifera | reverse complement strand
ATTCAACATCTTATACTCATACTACACTTGCTCATGGCAGATTTGCGTACAGGTGTCCGAACGTGATTGCAGATCGCTGTTCGTGCTGATTAAATTCTACTTCTGAGATTCAGGGTGAGCTTGGCATCCGTCTTTTCCTGCTTCTCTTCGGCTTTAGCATTTCTATTTGCTCTTCATGTATTTTTGGAGATACAACTATTTTAGACATTTTGATTTCTTATTCTGTACTTGGTGGTTCGTATGACACTGATATCGGGTTTTTGGAATTTATTTTTTATTCTTTATCCTTTCGCTTTATTCATTCATATACTGTTTACACTTGTGCCTTATTTGATATAGTAGTCCTCAACTTCGGCTTCAGACTACGGGGGTGGTTCTCCTACTCGTGGTATAGTAGGTTCCATCATGATCTGAGAAATGGGGTTTTACATTATCTAGTTAATAACAGTATAATAAATAAAATAGGTAATGAAACAAATAGATATGAATGCAAACCCTGTCCATCCTACAGGAGAGTAGAAACATAATACAACACTCAAGATTATGATATACATAATGCTGAAGTGAGATGACAGTAAAGTAAAGCTTTATGCTCCTACCCTGAACCCTAAACCCGAAAGCTCGGCAAGGTAGGAATCACGGGAGGAAGCAACTTGTATATCTCTACTCCCCCATAAACCCATCCTCTTGTCGCCTGCAAGCCCAGATCGGCAAGTCCAATGGAGGCCACAACCGGATACAACCCAACTCATAAAGTAGATTGAACTCATATAACCCAAAACTTTATTCGGATGTCTGTTGGGTCTATATCAAAATCAAAGATCCATTACCATTCTTAGTTGTAACCGAGACTTAATACAAAATAAAATCAACATTTAATTCTTGGTGGCAACCAAGTGTAGAATACCTCAAAACTGATTAGCTCCTTACTTAGCCTTTTTATCATCAAAACTGGTAAAAAATCTCAAAATACTCATTTTATCTCATAATACTAAAAACAGGTCCTGCAAGACCACACAAGGTTTCAAACATAGTGAAGTTGGGCCCTTACCCATAAAACAATAGAATTAATGCATAAAAACTAGTTTCATGATGATGGTATGCTCAATTACAGCAAGTCACACCGACCCTACATAGGTGCAGATACTACATCATATAGAACTATCTAGACGATATCCAGGACTCACAGACATTCCCAAATAATCCACCATCAATGTTTCAGAGTCCATCAAGACCACTCAGGGTTCACAGGGAAACTATAATCACGAATGCAACACCAATACGTAACCAAGAACCAGACTAAAAAAGCAGATAGGGTCATGGGTGCCAACCTAGAAATCCCAATCCAAGGATGGCTAATTACCATAACTATTTCCCATATAATCTAAGTCTAAGATCAGTAAGCCATAACCTACCTGACATCCGAAGATAAGCTCGCACATACTGAGTAGAATAGGCTAGGATAACTCCAACAACTCAAAAAATTCACAAATGAGATCAAACAATCACGAAAATAAAAAAATAATAATCTACATATTAATATGAATCAAATGGTACCCATAAAGCTATAATTATAGCTAGGATCAAAGTATGGGTAAAAGAAGCCTACAATCCTACGAACCCAAACTGCAAAAAAAAGGTACCAAAATGTTTCCCACAGCGTCGGGAACTCATACCAAAATTTGGAGCTAAGACGAGCAAGGAAATAAGATAGAATCAAGGAAATAAAGTGAACAACTCACTTGAAGATTTGAGAAGTTTAGGATGAAATTTTAAATGAAAACTTACCAAAAATTAAGGAATAATTGAAGAAATTAAGTTTACAACCTCAAGGTGGAAAAAAAGGTCCAAAAATGGTGGAAAACCATATTTTGAATTGAGAAGACAAAGAAAATTATGGATTTGAAGCATATATACCAGGTCCCAGAGCTCAGTTCCATCAACGCCAATCACTGAAGAAAATAATTAGCGGTGTCGGTGCCAAGCCTGTGCTATTGCGCTAAAGTGAGGCGCACGATTTAGCACCATCAGTGCTAGCCTAATGTAATCATGTCACATGCTGACCAGGCGACTCATCGCCGTTGACGCTGGTAGAGGCGATCGCGCAAAATAGAAAAAAGGTGGATTTTTGCGCCATCACACTGAGTAATTCTCAGCTAAACTAGTTGCAGAAAATCTGCAACTTTTGGAAATAGGATTTTTGGTCGCCGAGACCTAAAAGAGCCTGATACACATGAATTAAATATGTAAATTTGATGGAACTAATATTCTGGAATCAACATTGCAGATGAAATTCCAAGCCGAGGTCATTTTGAAAAAATGTTAACCAAAGTCAACACTTTACCAAAATAACCAACTTTTCAATTGAGTAGTCAAAATAAGTCTGGTTGGCTCGATGTCTCGACCCGATTTCTCAGGTCCTGAGGGAACTTATATACCACCATAGGAGAACCACCCATAAAATAAGTATTCATGAATAATAAACTAAATATGGAAGATTTGAGATAAATAAAGGATATGGACAGGAGGAAGTCTATAGTAAGTCAAATTAAAACCCCAAAACCTGATATTCAAATACATCGAGCCACTTATACAGGAGTATAACATATGAAAATAAAAGTACAACATCTATCTTGATAAAACAATAGAAAATAGATAATAATAAAGATAAAAGATAATCTTCAGATGCTAGGGGTAGTCCCTTACCTCAGCAATTGAATGAAGGCTAGATCAGAATTCAATGTTAACCACTCGTACTTGGATCTGCATAAAAAAGATGTAGAAGTATAGTATGAGTACCAAAATAATAGGTACCAGTAGGCTATACCGACTAGGAATATATAAGAAATAATAGTAGCAAATAGACAGATATATAAAACAGTCACATAAGTCAAACAAAGATTCACAAAAGCTAGCTAACAGGATAAAGAAAAGTAATTACCCTAGATACTAGCCATAACATGGAAGATTCAGGAAAACAAACGGAATAACGTACCTGAATCCATGCTCAACCAATAAGAAATACAATAAATAATAAAAGTGGTGGTATATCAATAACTTCAATAAAAGGAGTATGAGGAGTTCTAACTACAACAAGTATAAACAACATATAAGGAAATCTTGCAAGATATAATAAGTAAACATGAATAAGGATCTCGCAAGATCAAGCTGGTAAGCAAAAGAGGGATCCCGCAAGATCTAGCTATAGTATCACATCCTTAGCCTATTCAAAGATAAGCCTCCTTCCTTAGTCCATCTCACAACTCATGGGGTAAAACCCACTCATTATGCTATGGAATCATGGGTGGATTCTATACTACCTCGTTAGTTCCCACTTTATAAGTCCAATTGCGGTAGGAAGGTTACATGTAACGCAACCAAGAGTCGGACTCGTGGATTGGATACTAACAAGAATGGGGCAAGGATCCCATAGGAAATAATCTACCAAAAGTTGTATATCTCAATAGAAATTAAGTAAATAAATAGATAAATACCCAAGTATGAATACAAACCCTCCGGTTCCCCATCCCACCATAAAGTACAAATAACAAATCACATATAAACAAGGTATGCGTGATATGATGAAATAATAGTAAAGCAACCCATACGCTTCTACCCCAACCCTTAAGCCTGTTAGGTAGAACCATATGGAAGGCCACAACCCGTATACTTATACTCCTAGATATACCCCTCCTCTAGTTACCCATAACCCTAGATTGGTAGGGTTCATGGGAGGCCATAGCCCTTGCACAACTAACTCATAAGGTAAACAATACTTACATTATATAAACATAACGATTCTATGATAACACTCAAATTACACCTCCTAAATAAGCATAAATAATCGTTGGTCAAATATAGAACCTAACTAGGTTGGGTCGATCCCATAAGGAATATGGTATTGTGTTTCGGCCTAGTACCAATATTTAGTCACTTAGTTGTTATTTCCGTAAGACACAAAAAGTAAACAGGGGGATTTGTTTGTAATAGAGTGTTCTTTGCAATTGAATGTAGTTATCAAGATGTAAGTGATAAAGGGAATTCAAGTAATAAGAAAACCTAGGATTATGTTCACGAGGGTTTCTGCAAACCTTCAGATTATAAACATTAATGGTCTTGCATTTTTTCTAAGTATAGAGTTATTTATAATGACAGTGCTATTTATATATGTGTTTTTCAACCTATAACCTAGATAAGTCTGTTTTATACCATGGTTAGGCTATAAAAGAGTGCACGTATCCATCATAATAACTCAAGATGATTACCCTTATTACTGCAATAATCATTAGATGAGGGTTAACACATCTCATCTCCTAGTTTTAACCACAAAGTTAGTACTAGTTAAACCTGGGAAAGTTTTATTGTTTGCAACAACTAAAACTTCGTTAATAGACTATGTGTTTATACACTTGGTCAGTTACAAGAACCAATTAAAATTACAACCCTAATTTTGTTTCACTCATTGATCTGACAACCCTAGAGTCATGTTTTAGCTACTCATGATTGTTAAAACACAACAATAAGAAGAAAATGTAATAGGCATCATACCAAGAAAATAGTCTTTAAATTGATTACAATTAATAATCCAAGATCACAAATTCCCACACTTGTGTACTTGTGGAAGAGAATAGAGAAACAACTATAATCCCCAAAATTAGGTCAAAATAAATTGTGTAAAAATAATAATGATTAAAATTCAGTTTCTTTAAAATAACCTAACTATTTATAGTGCATGGGTAAAAGTGTATTATCCCCAACTTGGAATTAATTTTTGCTCCGATTTGGGTGGAACATCAGGTGAGCCGTCTGGCCTCAGAAGAGCCACCTGATCAGCTGTGTATTTCCTTCCCTTGAAAAGTAGGATTCCATTTGGGTGGAACCAGTTGGACGAATGGTTTGTCATTAGGCAAACCGTCCAATATTTCTTCCATTTCCTTCTTTTAACCAGTGAGCTTTGTCTTGGATGAAACCTACTCGGGCGAACCCTCTGGGGTTGGGAGAACCGTCTAAGGTTTGAAGAAACGTTTAATTGTCTTCCAAAAATCCATTTTTCCTCTACAATAGCACCAAAGTTCCGGTTATCAACTTTATCCTGTCAATACATAGAAAACACATCAAATCATACAAAAGTTATTCAAGCAAATGCATATTTTCATAGTTTTAAGAGCAATATGAGGCGTAAGATGCCATCACATCAACACCCTTAACCCAGAATGTTTGCTTGTCCTCAAGCAACAACAAAACACAAACATTAAACACTTAAAACACCCCTAGTACAAAATTTAACTCAGTACAATCTATCATTATGCATCATGTTACATTTGTTAACTGCTTTTACCTACTAGCTGCAACTTTTGAGAAAAGAACTAAAAGACCTCTAGTAAGGCTTATGTCCCCTAATATTATTAATGTAACTTATTCACAATTGATTTAAGCACCTACTTTCTCACAAAACAAAGAAGTCCCGCATATTTACAAAGATTAATTTACCATGGGACTGGGAAAGTATCAGCTCACTCTGATAAAGAAATCTAATTATGTATATAACAAACATAGGCTTGCCCTTATCAATTATAACTCACTTTTAAGCAGGTTAACAAGAATCACATCAGGACTTTGTTTAGCTTATAATGAAGGTTTGAGTGTGGGTAGGGTATCATTTGGGAACGTAGTGACTGAGTCAGCTTATTTCGTTACCCCCTATTTTATCTTGTTCATTAGCCCTCTTTCAGTCTTCTTTTCTCTCTATTTAGCCTCAAAACATTTATTTATGTTCACTTCTCCTCCTCTTTTGTTTATACTCTATACATACAACCATATGTATATTGATATATATTTTTGTTTTTCCTTTTTTTTGTTTCTCTCTTTTTTAAGAAGGCTCTGTTGTAGCCACCCTCAACCTAATTTTTAACTTAGGTTGACGACACATTATTCACTACCGAACTAGGGCCAATACAGAATATTACCACACATTATTTCAGTCTTTTCTATATAGCCACCCTTCAAACTAGGTTAGTATGCCTAAGTCAAGGTTTACAATATCCAACAGAGAATCAGGGCCATAACAACAACTTCTCATTTTCCAGGGATCAATCTATGGTTGGTTTCAGAAGGATAGTATAGGGATTAACTCAGAAACTCAACATTATTCAGAGACTCTTTTAAGGCTTGTAACTAATCAAAGAAGGCCTAGGATTATTTTCAAATCAAACTACTTTCTACGTAGCTCAAATTGAACGGATAAAGTTCTAGATATCACACACACAAACATATTAGACTAATTTTACTCACCCACACTTTGCAAGTTGATAAATCATATCAACCTAAAAATGTTACACATATAGTTCAGGTTCTACAATTGCAATCAATATCACTATTCTTTTACAGCTCATAACATAGTACAACTAACACATAAGCCAAATTGGATTGTGAGTATTAAAAAAAAGTTCTGAATATGGGGGCACTTTACTATATATTAATATGTTGGAACCTCCTTTTATTATTATTAAAAATAATATAATAATATAATTTTTGATAAAGGGAAACTTCTCCTATGTCATATCAAATTCGCATAAAAAAAAAGAGATTTGTCCTCTCCTATAAAGAAATAAAAAAAATCATAAATATCCCATCTAATCACTAACTAATCTAAAGTCTAATAATAAATCTAAAATGGCCCACCCACATATTTCAAGCCCAAGGGTAATAAACTCTTGACACTGAAATATTTTATATACAAGGGAATCAATGTTCAATACAATATATCAAAGCATAAAACTACATCCTAAACATGCCTGTTCTCCTAGATAGCATGTCCAAGGAAAAAACATGGCAACGGAACCCCCGAATGAATCAATATAAAATAAAATAACACAGAAAACACAAAATAGGTACAAATTCTCCCCAAACAAAACCTTGTATCATCCCCAATGCAAATACAAATACAATGTAAATGGAAAAAAGATGGGTACCTTAATACAAATCAAGAAATTACACAAATTTAGGTTGCCTCCCAATAACACGTGAGTTAATGTCACAGAGAGGAAGAATCACCTATTACTCAGACTTTATCAAGTAAAACCTTCACCAAAACTTAGACCTCCTCCATAGACCCATAAAACTTCTCTATGCACTGACCGTTACTTTAAATTTGACCTTCTTTTTCATTCTCCAGCTTCACTACTCCGGACGGAAAAACTATTGCGACAACATATGGGCTAGATCACTGTGATCCTACCTTTACTGGGAATAGTCTTAATCTTGAGTTAAACAACAATATAAAGTCTCCCAAACTAAAGCCTCTATGCTCAATTCGTTGATCATGGTACTTCTTCATCCTCTCTTTGTACATATAGGCTCTCTCATACGCATTGGTCTGAAACTCATACATCTCATTAATTTGATCCTGATGCAAATTGACATCCATATCTCAATTTAAGTTGACTGTTTTTAAAGCCCACATCACTTTTGGCTCTAGTTCCACCGATAAATAGAAAGATTTTCCACATATCATCTGAAAAGGGGACATAAAATTTGGCATTTTAAATGCAGTTTTATATTCCCATAAAGTATCATCCAACTTGCATGGCCAATCTGTCTTGGAAGCATTCACAGTATTTCCCAGTATCGAATTGATCTCTCTATTGGAGACCTCCACCTGACCGCTTGTTTGAGGATGATAAGGTATTTCCACCTTATGCTTCTTTACCCCATATTTATCCAACACTTTCTGGAAGACCTTATTACAGAAGTGGGATGCTCCATCACTGATGATTATTCTTGGAGTCCCAAACCTGGTAAAGATATTCCTCTTAAGGAAAGCCACTACCCTCTTTTCTTCGTTATCAGGAAAATCCATAGCTTTGAACCACTTAGATACATAGTCAACAACTAATAGGATATACTTTTATCCATACAAACTCACAAAGGGACCCATAAAATCAGTTTCTCAAAAAGCTCCACTTCTATAATTGGAGTCATATGAAGTTTATGCCTACGCGAGATAGCTCCTTGCATTTGACATTGCTGACATCCCTTTGCAAATTCATATGCATCACAGTGTAAGGTAGGCAAAAAGTAACCATACTGTAAGACTTTCTATAATGGCTGGGTGCTACCATGATGCCCTCTGACCAGGGATGAATGAAATGATGAAAGAATACCCCCATATCAAATTTTGATACACATCTTCGTATCATATTATATGCACAGAGCCAAAACAAGAAGGGCTAGTCCCAAAAGTATATCCTAGCATCATGGAGTAATTTTCTTTTCTTGCATACTGGTGTGTTCCTTTAGGCATGATGTTCCTGGAGTACCTGGATAGTCTACTCAGATTGACCATCCGTCTGCGGGTGGAAATACATGCTCAAAGCTATCTCGATACCCATCTCCCGCGGCACTATCCTCAAGAATGATGAGGCAAACTACGTACCTCAAATTGATATAATATATACTAGCAACCCATGCAAATGGAGAAACTCTCTAACATACAGAGTCACAAGCCTCTCGGCACCCCAAGAAGATAAAGTCAACAATAAGTGAGCAAACTTGGTCAATCGATCCACGATGGCCCATATATAGTCATGACCTCTTGAAGTATGAGGGAAGATCTGTCCTTGTACTACCGCTTTTGAATCTGATTAAATAAAGTAGGTCTTGCCTCAACTGGTGTAAGAACCCTGGTTGGATCTGGTACGTCCAATCGCACCAAAAAGTAGGTTTAGCCTCAACTTGTGTAAGAACCTTGGTTGGATTTGATACGTCCAATCGCACCAAACAGTTAGCTAAAGACTGAATATCTAAGGCCAAAGGCCTATATGAAGTAGAAATACAAGCTAAGATACCCATACTAACAACCTTCCATCTCAAAGCATTTGCAACTACATTCACTCTATCGTGATGATACAAGATGCTAATATCATAATACTTCAGAAGCTCGGCCCATATCCTCTACCAAAGATTGAGCTCCCGTTGACTCAAAACGTACTGAAGACTGCAGTGGTCAGTGAAGATCCTGCAATGGACCCCGTAAAGATGGTGCCTCTAAATCTTGAGTGCAAAAACTACCGCTGCCAACTCTAAGTCGTAGGTGGGGTAGTTATGCTCGTGAGTCTTTAACTAACGTAAGACATAAATAATAACCCTACCCTACTTTATCAATACAAAACCCAACCTAATACTGTAGGCATCACAATAAATAGTGTATGACTGGCCCTCAACCAGAAGTGTCAACAATGGTGCGGAAGTAAACAATATTTTGAGTCTAAAAAAGATAGACCCACAATCCTCGAACCACTAAAAGGGAACATCTTTTTGGGACAACCTGGTCATAGGAGCTGCTATGGAAGAGAAACCCTACACAAATCATTTATAATAACCGACCAACCCAACAAAGCTACGGACCTTAGAAAGAATGGTTGGGCAAGGCCAATCACGAACAACTAAAAATTTAGCTGGATCCACACTCATACCAACTGAAGATACAACGCTCCCCATGAATTCAATTGAATCCAACCAAAAAGCACACTTTGATAACTTTGCATACAACTACTCAGTCCTCAAATTCTAGAGTACAACTCTCAAATGCTCCTCATTCTACTCTCATCTACGAGAATACACTAGGATGTCATCAATAAATATGATCATAAAAGAATCAAGGTACAACTTAAACACTTTGGTTATAAAATCCATAAATGCAGCTGCGGCATTAGTCAAGTCAAATGACATAACTAGAAACTCGTAGTGCCCATACCGAGTTAAAAAAATAGACTTCGGGATATCCCCAATCTAAATCCTTAGCTGGTGATAACTCGATTAAATTAATTTTGGAGAATACTAGTATACCCTAAAGCTAATCAAACAAGTCATCAGTCCACCATAAAGGATACTTATTATTAACGAAAACCTTATTCAACTTCCTTTAATCGATATACATACGCATAATCACATATTTCTTCTTCATAAATAATACCGAAACACTAGGGAAAATAAAATCTTAGGCAACCAAATCCTATGATTGAACACTGAGCTCTCAGAGCTCTGCTAGAGTTATGCAATAGGGTGCAGTGGAAATAGGTCTGGTACCTATATCAACCTGTATAGAAAAATCAACAACACATTTGGGTGGAGGCTAGGTAACTCATCAGGAAAACACAAAGAACTCTCAGACCATAGGAATGAACTCAGTGGAAGAAGGGTCAAACTCACATCATGAACATACGCTAAATAAGCAGTACTACCCTAGACTAAAAATCTGCTAGCCTGCATATTGGATACCACTAACATTAGAGAATGAATAATAGGGCTATGCCACACTACTGAAGATAAGACGGGTACAGATAAGGTCACGGTCTTTCAAAATAATCCAGGATGGCATGATGAAGGGATAACCAATCTATGCCAAGAATCACAACAAAATCAATCATATCCAGAGTCACAAGATCAGCCTGAGTGTCCAATCCCCGTAAGGTCACAACATAAGCTTGGTGAATTCGATCCACCACAGTAGGCTCACCTACAGAAGTAGCCATACCCAAAGGCACAAGTAAAGGATCACATACAACACCCAAACGAGGTTCAAAGTACACAGACACCTAAGAATATATAGAACCAGGGTAAAATAATACTAAGGTTGGCTAGTGAAAAATCGATAACATACTTATAACAACAGTGTCAGAGTTCTCTGCTTGAGCCTTATCAGGTACAAAATAGAATTAATGATACTCAGCACCCTATTGACCTCCCCCTCTGCTCCCTTCCCAGTCTCTTCGGTCCCTACCATAATTACCTCAAGTAACTAACAGACCACCTCTAGTCGATGGCAATATCAGTTGTAGAGTCTTTGCGGTCTAAACTACTGGCTGAATAGCCCGACATAGAGAATAATGAACTATCTCACCAAACACATAGCAACCCCAGCCTCTTCCTTGACCAGAACCATAAACTGGTCCACCCTAGCCACTACGACTTTAACTATTAACGAGCTGACTACTAGGAACATTACTAGCTGATGGTAGAAAGGCTTGGGTTGACCTACTAGGCTATCCCTGGTATCACTTCTATGGCTTCTATTGTTGAGACCCTCGTCTATCCTACCATATCCAGAAGATTGTGACCTTTAGAAATTTCCTTAACGACACTTTCTCTTGTCGCCTCTCTCTTAGGCCAAGAGATAATGTCTCCCATATTACGGGCATGATCAACTACAACTGATAATGGTTTTCCTTGGGATAATAATAAATCTATGTCTTCCTACAACTTTGGAGTCAATCCTATTGCAAAATGGCGAATCCTTTGATTATTTGTCGTCATAATTGCCATACCATGCCTTAAATATTGTGTAATTTGGCCTCATACTCTGTATCAATCATCGACCTCTGCTGTAAATTAATAAACTAAGCCCTGAGATCCTCAAAAACACTCTATGGGACATACTAAGCCATAAATGTACCTACAAATTGATTCCATATAATCAGTGCAAAGCCTGAGATTCTGTTATCCCTGTATGATCTCCACCAGGCCTTTGTCCGATCCTCTAGTTGGTATCCA
>JBDJHY010204314.1:0-11550 GCA_039654485.1 Withania somnifera | reverse complement strand
AATGGTTGTGGATTTGGATGTGGAGTTCCGGTGTGTGGATGTCTTGGAGTGTTGTGGTGTAGGAATGTGGGTTGTTGATGGAAGCTTTGATTTCAAGTTAAGATTGGTCGGGTTATTTGTTGAAATTGGCCCAGTGATATAGTTGTAGATTGCTCCACACTTCCTTTTCCCTTATCCCTACTCACCTCCCAAAGTGACTCCTCTTTGTCATTATCCTCCACCCTATTTATCCGTTCCTCCAAACCTCCCATTCTTCCATTCATTTTGATGAGGTGCTTCACAATCTCCGTTAAGGAGTTTGCAAGAGTATTAGAGATTTCACCTTCAAGATGTGACATTGTACTTACATAACTCAATAAACTTGTTAGAAATAAAAGGCTCACCCACTCGTGTGTGTGTGTTGCTCTCCCTTACCTCTAAGAGTTTATCCAAAATTGCTTGTTGAGCACTTTTTCCCTTATCGATCAAAGAACCTCTAACCTTTGTGGTAGAACAGATTTTTGTCGACGCTCAACAGACTTAAAGAAAACCACACTTGATCCAAGAATTAAAAACAAAAGTATAAAGAAATAAAATCTCACAAGAATTGGTACGAAGAAATACGGACTCAAGAACTAATTCAACACTTTGTAGAAATAATACTAAGTGTAGAATAGTTGTAGAAGAGAATGATGTTTGAAATTTGAAACTAAGAAACAAGATTGAATTAAATTTTATTGAGATGTTACCAGGGTGTTGAAGACTTAAGTATGAGTTGTTTTTTTTTATGCTTGATGACCGTCGTGGAAGGGCAGTGACCACCGTTCTTGGAAATAAGTTATAACTTGCAAATGTTGACCGCCGTTTGGAAAGGGAAAACCGCTGTCTGGGAGGGTTGTACAAGATGGAGGTCAAATGTAGACCGCCATCTTTGGCAGTGTGTTTATCTTGGAACCAAGGAAAAATAGCTTGACCGCGTAAGAGGGCAGACCACCGTGTCAAAGGGCAGCCAACGTGGGCGGTTACTTGTTGACCATCGTCCTTGGCAGATTTCCTGGGACGTGGACGGGTCACTTGAAATCCATCAATTTCCTTTGATACCCCTTGGTCCTTTGCTCAATTACAAAAATACCAATTCTAAAAACTTTTTCTGAACCAAAATAACACCAAAATGGATCAAACAGCTCAAAAATGAAGAACAACCAACAACAATCTTTAAAGATCTTCAAAAACACTTTGAACCTTCAAAAATTCAATTTTTCCAAAACAACTCGGAATAAGATGAAACTTGAAATCTAATCTCCTAAGAACTTGTATATCACAATTACAACCTCTCAAAAAACAAACTCCAAAGTTGAGGACAGAAATTTGGATCAAATGTACTTTCTTCTCATCTTCTTCATTTGAATGTTCATATGAACATCAAGAACATGATGAATACCAAATCTTCAACTTTACCAAATCATCTCAGACTTGCACCAAATTTAAACCACAAGTTCCTCAACTCAGGGAGAACAATTTCCACCACTTTTAACCACAAATTCAACTCAAAATTGCTCCAATCTATCCGACCTTGTTTCAAGCTTAAGAACACTTACAACATTGGTGTTCAAGCTTGAAACCTATATAATCCTCAAGAAAATCTTCCCAAATTCGATTCCTAAACTCCTTGAGAGGTAAGGAATATGAATTTCAACTTTCTAATCAACAACAACCACCAAATATTCCAGATCTGAGTTTGAAATTTGGATTAAAATGAACTTCAACCAAAAGCAAAATTTCAACATATACCTCAAATCAATTCCGAATTCAATGAAATTTGAGATACACGATCCTTGAAACTCAATTAAAAAATTTAACTACTTCATTTTTCCAAATCAATCTAGAATCTTAACAAATTCGAAATTCATTCAAACTCAAAATTGAAAACAATAGTATAACCCTTAAATCAATTTGGATTCAACTCAAACTTGATATACGTGACCTAAATTACTAGGAGAACGATTCCTAGTAATAAAAATCAACAAATAACACAATTTTGAATCGAATCAAAATTTTTGAGAAATTTTAGAAATTTTGAAATTTGAATTTTTTTTGTGATTTTTTTATTTACAACCTAGGATTGTAATTTGACGGAAAAAATTACGTGCCCGTGATACAGTTCATAAATACAAAATTAGAGGAAGGAGATAAAGAATGAAAAAATAAAAGGATATGTGGAATTCAATTCAGAAACTTACCGTAGTTGAATTCCGAATCGACAAATACAAACTACAAATGATGCAACCACAAATGGAGGTTTGAATTAATCAATTCAAGCTAAATTTTCTCTTGAGAAATTAAGGATTCACCCACCTTAAAAACTCGAATTTATAAAAGTGAACTAACATAATCTCTATTGATGAAATTGGAATGTTGTAAGCTAACTATTACAATTAACTAGAGAGAAGAAATTCTTAAAATTGATATCTCAATCCAACATAAACTAAATGAAATTTAAATGAGCCTCTATATATAGAGGTGCAAGTTCTACTTATTACACTTAGGCCCAAAAGTGATTTAATATGACAAATAGGTCCTCATACTTTTGGGGCTAGCAAATTAAGTCTCTAAAGTCTTCTTCAACCCTCCATATGCTATAGAAAAAGCCATGTGGCTCTTCAATGGCCTCCAACACCTCTTTGTTCTTGAATAATGCTTTGAATTGTTTGAGGTCCCTAGCTTGGCTCCTTGCGAATGGCCTTGATGGTGTAATCGTTTTCTGGGTATTATCAAACAAAGGCATAAAAATACACTAAAAAAACTAAAATAAACTAAATTACACAACTATGTGCACTTTAAAAAGTTAAGGGAATAAATTCTGACAAAAGGTATAAGATTAGCAAGCAAATGCTTGTGTTGTTCGGCTTAAGTAATTAAAATATTGGTGAGAATACAATGCCCCAAAAACTTAAGGGTTCCTCTACAAGGTTCGTCCACAGAGGGTGAGTTAGGGCCTAAGATCAGGCAGAAAGGAGTAGTCGATGGTTTGCATTTAGCTGAGGTAAAGTTCGTTAGCAAGTAGAAAGTAAAAAAGGGGTTCATTCTCTTCTAATTGAACTTCCCCCTGCTTACTTATAATGGTGTTCAATTATCAGAAAAAGAATTTCCAAAAAATTAGTTGAGAGATGGGATTCAGATCAAAATGTTATTTCCTTTTTGTCTTAGATATGGACGCTCATTATTAGTTCAATGTCATCCCCAACAATCAATTCATTCGTGAAGACTCCCTAATATCAACTAGTTGTATACACCGTCAACCCTACCATACCTTCAAATCAAATTGAAGTTGCACAATACATAAACAAGATAACTTTTTAACACAAGTATAGCTCAACAAGAGTAAGTTATCATTAGTAAAGTTAAATACACAACCATGGTCAAGCATACGTGATGCTCTTATTCTCCACAATATAAAATAATAAGAGAGAAAATAGGAGAGAGAAGAGCTTACCTTAGAGTCTTTGACCTTAAAAACAATGGAATTGGAAGAGAGAGGAAGAAGGGAAGACTAGAATCTCTTGTTGTTTAGGGAAAGGAAGAAGTGCAACTGTTTTGTTTTAGAATGGGGGAAAGAATGAGGTTGGGGGTATTTAAAGAGTCCAACTGGGTTAGGTAGATATGGAGGATTAAATTAATTTTTGACCCATAAACACTCCAACATGACGTGATACATATCATGATAGAGTATTAAGTTGAATAGTGTCTCATCACAATACA
Source organism: Withania somnifera (assembly GCA_039654485.1). Taxonomy (NCBI): domain Eukaryota; kingdom Viridiplantae; phylum Streptophyta; class Magnoliopsida; order Solanales; family Solanaceae; genus Withania; species Withania somnifera. Next base: position 7,812 of record JBDJHY010204314.1, on the reverse strand, counting down.
CATCATTTCTTGATGCCTATCGTGATGGACAACCCCACATTCCAAAGTATCATCACGATAAGTATCACGTCATGATATGTATCATAATAGAACTCCCAGGTAACTAGAGTCTCACCACGATAAGCACCATGTCGTGAAACCCATTGTAGTAGAACTCCCAGTTATCTAGAGTCTCACTACGATAAGCATCACATCATGGTAGAACTCTAGAATTCCAGGGGATGATCATGATGTGAATCATGACATAATTTCCATTGTGATCGATCCATACTTGGTATTTTTGAGCAAAATTCCATCCTAAACATACCTTTTGGCTTGCATACCTTCATGTACCTATTAAAAATTAGAAAAATGATTAAAACAAAACATAAAATATAAAAATATTTATAAATCAAGGGTTGCCTCCCGCTTAGCGCCTTATTTAACATTTTGGAATGACCCATGTAATCTCATGCATCCACCATATCGATGGCTGTCACCCAATGATCTACCTTGGGCCAACAGTGCTTAACCCACTGACCATTAACCAAAAAAGTTTGGTTGGACTGGTTGTCTTGAAGCTCAACCACTCCATGATTTGTAACCCTCACAAATTTAAATGACCCATCTACTTGGAGAGAAATTTTCCTGGGAACAACCGTAATCGTGAATTCAAAATCAATAGTTATTGGCCTGACTCAAAGGATCATTCGACCAATTGCTTATCATGCCATTTTTTTCATTTTCACCATATAGATTTTGGCATTCCCGTAAGCATTGAGATTGAACTCTTCAAGTTCAAGTAGCTGCAAATCATCTTTTCATTTTCCACCTTGAAGTCAAAGTTTAACCTTTTGATAGCCTAATATATGTGATGCTCCAGTTCGATTAGTAGTTGACAGGATTTTTTGAAGACCAATCGATATAGCGAGGTACTGATAGGAGTCTTATACGTATTTCTATATGCCCAAAAAGCATCATAAAGCTTCTCATACCAACCCTTCCTCTACACATTGATTCTCTTTGGAGGATTTTCTAGATTTGTCTATTTGACACCTCCACTTGCCCATTAGTTTGGGGATGATAGGCAGTGGCTACCTTGTGTGTCACCCTATACTTGTTCAATAAGACCTTAAACCATGTATTCCTGAAGTGCGATCGACCATCACTAATCATCGCCCGTGGAGTGCCAAATCTTGTGAAGATCTATTTCTTCACAAACTTGAGTACCACTCTCGAAACATTCACAGGTAGGGAAATTATTTACACCCATTTTGAAAATCTGCTACGATAATGTACTTGTTCTTATTGATGGAGGAAAGGGCCCCATAAAGTCAATACCCCACACGTCGAATATATCAATTTCAAAGATATTTTTCAATGACATCTTATGATGTTTGGATATGGACCTCATCCTTTGACATTGGTCACACCTTTTTACAAACTCATTAGCATTCTTAAACAATGAAGACCAAAAGAAACCCAACTGTAGTACTTTGTGCACATGGCATTTGGTAAGAATCTCATGCATCTTATGTTCCAGTATACACCTCCCAATGAGCTGATACGGACCTTATTTATACAAAAATGGTCACCCCAAAAATAGAACTTATAGTCATGGCTCAGTCCTTCTTCTATTGACTTGTGAATCTGGGTGGAAATACTCTACTTTCCAATACATTGACTATATCAGCATACCATGACAATTGTTGTATTGATAAGTGCATCAACTGTTCATCCAAAAATTCTTCTCTAATTTTCCTCTGTTTCTCAATGTGCTCATGATCTTCCAATCAAGAAAGGTGATCAGCCACTTGATTTTCACAACCTTTAAGATCACAAATCAAACTATTGAAGAAAAAGGATCCACCTAATCAACCGCGATTTAGCATTCTTCTTGTTAAAAAATAAAAAATCTCCGCATAATCGTTATACATAATTATTTTAGTTCCTACTAGGTAGGAACTATATTTATCGAATGTATAAACTAATGGTAGCATCTCCTTTCCTATGACAGTGTAGTTCACCTGTGCGGTATCCAAAGCTTTACTAGTATAATATATAGACTGGAAAATTTTATCCCTTTTATACCCCAGTACTGCACCCACATCAGTATTACTCGCGTTGCACATTAATTTAAAAGGCAACTCCCAATCGAGATCAATAAGAATAGGATCTTCTGCCAAAGTCTTCTTCAAATGGTTCAAGGGCTTCAAACATTCAGTAAATGATTTGAAATTTTCATACTTTTCAAGAAATCTAAACAAAGTCCAATTGATCCTAGAGAAATCACGAATGAATCTTTTATTAAATGTGATATGTCCAAGAAAACTCCCCACCCCTTGCACTATGATGAGGTGTAGTAATTTTGTAATCACATCAGTCTTGGACTTGTTGAATTCTAAACCCACATTGGACATCTTGTTCCTAAGAACAATGCCTTCTTTCACCAAGAAGTGACATTTTCCCAATTCAACACCAAATATGTTTCTTCACATCCAACTAAAACTTTATATAGATTCTGAAAGAGTTCTCATAAAACCAAAAATCATCCATGAATACCTTAATGAACTCATCCACCATGTAACTAAATATGGCCATCATACACCGTTGGAAAGTGGCATGCGCATTACACAACCCAAAGGGCATGTGCCAAAAAATGTATGTATCAAAAAAGAATGTAGAAATGGTTTTCTCCAAATATTTATGAGCTATGGATGTTTGATGATATCTCCGAGTATCCATCCAAGAAGCAAAAGTAATCTTAGCTTGCCAGTTTATTAAGCATTTTATCCATGAAAGGAATTGGATAATAATCTTTGCACGTTGCCTCATTGAGCTTACGATATTCCATCTAAATTCACCGTTCAGTGACTGTACAAGTCGACACCAAATCCTTTTTGTCATTTGCTACCATGGTCATGCCTTCCTTTTTAGGGATGCACTACACTGGACTTACATATTTACTGTCAGATAGGGGGAATATAATACCTGCATTTAACCATTTGATCACCTCTTTCCTCACAACCTCTTTCATTGGTGGATTTAGTCTTCATTGCTGCTGTACTTTTAGCTTATAATTCTCCTAATCAAAATTTTGTGCATACAGAAAGCAGGGTTCATGCCCCGAATATTAGATATTTTCCACCTAATAGCCTGCTTCCTATTCTTCAACACTGCCAAAGCTTCAACAACCTATGCCTCGATAATTTTCTAGAAAGTATCACTGACAGAGTCTCATTTTAGCCATAGAAAGCATACCTTAGATGGCTGGGCAAGACTTTCAGCTCAAACTTAGGAGCTATTTCAATCGATGGCTTTACCGGAGGCCCAAGAGACCTATTCAGTGGCTCATACATACTTTCTTTGTGTAAATTCTAACAAGGTTTAATATGTAATGACCTATTTGGTCATTTCCTTACCTTTCATCTTTTCCTGTGCTTAGAGATGTTTGGTAGTTATCGCAGGTCGTTTAGGACTTTCTAGGATTGGAAGCTTGGTGCCCTGGTGACTCATTTGCCTCTTATCTCAGTTTTCCTATTTTGAAGTTTCAGTTTTGAAATAGTGGAACATAAGAGTGAAATAGTAGTAAATTCACCTAGAATCAAATTTTGACAGTTTGCTTAGATCCAGAATACTGACTTTGGTCTGGATGCACTATAAGCATATGTCCTGGGCTTTTCATTTTGAGTCCTGGTCTGGATGCACCATAAGCATGGGTATATAAACCCCAACCAAAAATTTTTTGATCATTTTCCCCCATTCTACATTTTTGTTCTCCTCCGTATAGGCTGTTGTTGAGTTATAAAACTCATCTAAATTTACAGGAAGTCTTTCCGCAAGTCCACCTGCACCTCGAGGTCATCCTAGTAAAGTCGTGCCTGTGCCCCGAGGTCACCCTGGTAAGGTCGTGTTTGCGCCCCAAGATCGCCTTTGAGAGGTCCACCCCAACAGACCCCTACCCTCTATAAATAGGGCTTCACCCTTTTATTTTAGCTCATTGCCATTATATTTTCAGTCTCTTCTTGAGCTTATTTTTGGACTACGAGTCCCCCGAGCTGAGGCCTACACATCGGTATATATAGTTTGTATTTTTTATCTATGGGGCCCACTTCCTGACCTGGATTTCTAATTGCAATATGGGTTTAATTATGTATATTTTAATCCCCGTACTTGTAATTTTTTTAGTTTTTTGAGATGTCGAGTGTGTTGGAGCTTTGGATTTACAGTGTGTGCACTTTGAGTATTTCTACCGTCGTCCAGTTATGCTAGGTTTATATGTGCATTATAGAATGGGTTGATATTATTATGCTCGTGATATGGCTACTTGTGTGGGATGGCTTATTAGGTTGATCATCATTGTTCTATTGATATTCTTATTGGATTTTGGGGGCCTGTGAGAGGGCATAGAGGGTGACCGGTTGTATGCTCGGGTCCCAATCCCACTCTATGAAGATTACTGACTTTTTTGAACTATGTTAGTTGTTACGCAATGAGTGTGGTGAGATAAGATCTCAGCTAGTGGCCTTTGATCGATCCTAGACTCCGTTTCCTTTCCATTCCATTGTTCTTCATTTTGTTGTTTTTACTGTATTGATACTCTTATTTATTTTACTTGTCTGGGAGACTTTACACTAATGTTGCGAGGGGGAGGCCCATTGTTGATATTGACACTTATAGGGGGTGTGTGTCCAATGTCGATATTGACACTGACAGGAGGTGTGTCTCCGTTATTGATATTGATACTGACAAAGGGTGTGTGTCTAATGTTGCTATTGTTACTGATAGGGGGTGTGTGTCTGATGTTGTTATTGACATTGATAGGGCGTGTGTGTTTGATGTTGTTATTGATAATGATAGGGGATGTGTGTTTGATGTTTTTACTGGCACTGACATTGGGGGTGTATGCCCCGGGTTGTTACTATTCTACTTTATTACCTGCACCCCTGTGTATTTTTTAGGTATGGTATACTCTCACTGGGCTTAAGGGGGAATCATGTAGGGTTTTTCTGTGCTGTTTCTGCTTACCGTTGGGATGGGGCTCTAGGTGGGTTTTGCTGTGCTGTGTGTACTTGCTGGTAATATGGGACACCAGTAAGTTTTTATGTGTTTGCTTTTATTCCACATTTAGTGGTAACCTTCTATTCGATCCTTTTGCGTGACTCTTGCATACATGGTATCATGATTAGTGGGGTTTGATTAAGCTGGAGCACAGGTATGTTTTCTTTACTACATTTTGGGTTTCAGATTTTAGACTCTGTAGCCTGTATCTACCATGTTTAATTTATGTAAATCTATACTGGCATATTTGATATCTTACTCTTCTACTTATCACTAGTTTTACCTCTTCATTTACTATTTCTTTACTATTATCGACCTATTTTATTCCTCACCTTTTATTTGACCTAGTCGGCCGATAATGTCTACTGGGTACCTTGTTTGGTACTTATTCTGTACTTTTGTACCTTTTCATGGTATAGATACTGACAAAGGTTATCAGCAATGCCAAGATCATGCAGAGTGGACCTAGCTGATTTTTAGAGTTATGGTGAGCTTTGTCTCTGAGCCAACCATGATTTCCTTGACTCTAGCTTGATTTATTTTCGATCCACAGTAGGACCTGCATTATATTATCTTTCATAAGAGATTTGTATTTTGTATCTATCATTTATCCTGTATAATAGCTCCATATGCCACTGACACTTAGTTTATGGGATTCGGGTTGTGACAGAGTGGTATCAGAACTTAGGTTCACCAGTCTCATTGGCATTGGAGAAAGTGCCTAGTAGTGTCCTGTGGATCGGTGCATAGGCATCTGCATCTGATCTTCAGGAGGCTATGGGTTACCTTTGGAAATGTTGTCCTCCTTTGAATCTTGTCGTGCATTGTTATTCGAATTCTTCTCGAACTTACCTTAACCTTATTCCTTTGTAGATGGTCCATACTAGAGGAACTTCGATAGATCACGACCCTTCCCCAGTGAGCTAGGAAGGGGTAGGGGAGGATACTCCACTAGTTGTTACTGCCCCTGCTACTTTACATCCACAGGAACCCTTTGTACCACCTTCACAGCCTGTTCAGCCATCACTTATAGCACACAGAGACTTATTGTGGCAGATGCTCCAGACGTTAGACACTACAACGGCAGACATGCCACAGTCATCTGCTCATATAGCAGCACAGGGTGTACCACCTCCCCTAGATTCTGCAGCTCCAACACCACCACTAGAAGTACCACTGGTTGCACTATTTCAGACTATTTCCACTGCCTCTGCACCAATAGTAGCTCCTACTATACTCGCATTTGAGGTGTGGAAGATGCTGGACCATTTCCTCTGGGTTGCCCCACCAGATTTTTTGGAGCACAGGGGTAGGACCCCTATGAGTTTGTTACTGTTTATGAGGAGCACCTTCATACATTCAAGCTCCTAGATTCTCATGGGGTAGACTTCATATCTATTTTCTTGAGGGTGCTGCCAGTTGGTGGTGGCGGACTCTTTGAGATTTTAGACCACAAGGGTCAACTTCGCCTACTTGGGGGAAATTTAGAGAGGCTTTCCTAGTCCAGTATGTACCTCAAAGTATCTGTGAGGCATCACAGGCATAGTTTGAGGGTCTGAGACAGGGTTTAATGATAGACCTGGAGTATGAGGCCTGATTTGTTGAGTTTTCTAGGCATGCTGGAGAGATGATATTTTCTAAGGAGGAAAGGATTCACCTCTTTGTTCATGGACTGAGGCCTGATTTGTAGAGACATGTTGAGTTACTTCTGGTGTTACAGTAATTATTTTGGATATTTCAGACCATGCTTGTAGTATGGAGATCTTGAATCGCCAAGCCCAAGGGGGTAGTGAGAAGAGTCAGTGCCATCAAATGGGTTTTTAGGGTTAGGTCAGAGGATCATGGGCTTGATCAAAGATTTAATTCGGGATGACAGTACCAGGCCTCTAGTAGCGGGGTGAGCAGCCATCCCGTCAGGGGCCCAGTTCTAAGTTTGTGAGGCTCTACTGAGGGCCCTGCGACCAATTCTAGTTAGGGGATATTTGCTATGAGTGTGGGGGCCAGGGCCATTATCCCCAGGCTTGTCCCCAGTATAGGTCCTCTCAGGTCGCAATGCTACCTGTTCAGCCACTACAGGAAGTACCACCAGATAGAGGTGGGCCACCAGTGCTAAAGGTAGAGGTAGGGGCATGGGTGCACAGTGGGAGGGAGAGCAACGCAACCTTTATGCTATTCCTAATAAGGTCGAGGCCTTTGATGTAGTTGTTTTTGGTATGTTGTTTGTATTTGGGTTTTTTTTACTGACTTTTTTTTATCCGGGTTCCACCTTTTCCTACATTTCTATTTATTTTTCTTCAAGACTGTGTGTTGATAGTGAGCGATTGCCTATACCCTTGAGTGTATCTTCCCCGATGGGTGCAGCCCTAGTGGTGGATTGGATATAAAAGTCGTGTCTGGTGACTATTCAGGGTCATGGCATGTAGGTTGATTTGATTAAGCAGGCTATGTTAGATTTTGATGTGATTCTGGGCATGGACTGGTTGTGCTCTTATCGTGTGGTCCTGTATTGTTATACCAAGACCGTGAACTTATCTGTTCCTGGTGTACCCCCTATAGTATGGCGTGGTCCTATTAGTCGTTTATTAGTTTAGGTCATTTCCTATTGTTGAGCCCATAGACTTGTCGCTCGGGGTTGTTATGCTTATTTGGCCCATGTTAAAGATGTTAGTGCTGGCCTTTCCCCTGAAACTGTGCCGCTGTTAGTGATTTTATTAATGTTTTACCCACTGACTTGACTTGCCTTCCACTTGAGCAGGATATAGATTTTTCTAT
>JBDJHY010204303.1:0-21138 GCA_039654485.1 Withania somnifera | reverse complement strand
ATGTATGTACAAATAAAAGTTTTGAGGCTAAGGGGATGAAAAAAGTAATAGTAAAAGAGAAAAATTAAGACTGAAATGAAATGAAATGGGGGTAAGGAAAGAAAAGGAGTCAGTCACTAAGTTGTAGAATGTAACCTACCAGTACTCAAACCTTCAATATAAGTAGGAAAACTTCATGAATGGATTCAAGTTAACCAACTGAAAGCTAAGTTAAAAATGACAAGGGCAACCCTATGGCTAGTGTGTGCACGATTAGAACTCTTTTTTAGTGTGATTGATATATTTTCCATTCTTATTGTAAATCAGTGGTATATGTGAAAACGAAACTTCTTTATAGTGAGAACAAGTAGAAGACTACATTTATTGTAAATGTTTTACAATAGTGATTTCTAATGATATAAGCTTTGTAAAGGGCCATTCGTTTCATTACTCAAACTTTCAGTTAATAATGGAATTAGTTAACCAATTTGATATCTTTCCAAATGATTGACTGTCTTAAGCTATGGGTTTTAAGTTTTTTTTGGGTTGTTTCTTGAGGACAAAAAGACGTTCTATGTTGAGGGTGTTGATCTGATGGCATTTGACGACACATACTTCACTTAGAACCATGAATAAATGCATATTCTTGAGAAACTTTTGTGTGATTTGATGTGTTTTTTATGTTTTTCAAGGTTAATGTTATATTGAAACCTTGGGGAAGCATAGAAAAGAATAGGGGTTTGAAGGTCAATTGGAAAATTTGTCCAAACCTGGATGGTTGGCCAAAGTCGTATCACCCAGAGAGATAGACACAGTTTTGAGGCGCAGCTACCGTACAAATATGGATGGTTCGTCCATCCTTGGATAGATTATCCATAGGCTATCATCCATGAAGAGGAACACTGGTTTGATGCCCCATTTACCATCTACAAATGCACCATTCATTGAATCTTAGATGGATCATCCATAAAAGCAATTCTTTAAGAAGGCTACAGAAAAAGGGAAAATATTCCGAACCATGGATGAATCGTCCAATAGTGTATCATCCACCATGTTTTCCATTACTATGAAGCCTTTGAGGGACGATTCGTCCAAAGAACCGTCCAAGCCTGAGAGAAATTTGTTCTTCCATTTCTAATTTAAACTTGTACCCCTATACTATAAATAAAAAGATTAGGTTATTATATAGCATTCTTGGAACAAAGATATTCTAAAGTTATACTACTCACATTTTTTATCTATTTTCTTTCTACTACAAATATTAATTGTGTGGGGATTTTTCTATTGATTGATTGGTAATTAAACAACATCATTTGAAGATAATTTGATCTAGGTAGGGTATCTAGTGGATTTCCTCCTTGTTATTACATAGTTATGATCATGAGTGGATAACTCCCCAACTCTAGGGTTGTGGGATCCATAGGTGAAAAAATATCTTGGGTTGTGAATATAAAATGGTTCTTTCATCAAACAAGTTTATCAATACATAATCTCTATATTCTTATTTATTTCTAGTGGTTGCAAATGCTATAACATGTCTAGGTTTAATTAGTATGAACTATATGATTAGTTGTGTTGATGTTATGACAAGAAATTTGGGGTGCTAACCCTTGTCTAATGATTACTTTTGTAATTATGGTAATCATCATAAGGTTATTAATATAGAATTATTGCACTCTTCTACAATCTAAAAAGGTACAAAAGAGATTTGTCTAAGATAGGTTGAGAAACACTTATAAGAATACACATAAGATCATCAATGTTCATAATCCAAAGATTTATTCACGTTATGGTGAACACAATCCAGGGTTTCCTCATTTAATTCATTACTAAATACATAGATTGAACTCTAAAACTCAATTGCATATTGTTAGTATTAAAACATAAAATCCATCACATTTACATTTTTCTCTATAGGAAGTAATTAACTAATTGCTAAATATCCTCATTCGACTTGAATTCGAAGCCATATTCCCTGTGGGATTCGATTCCAGCCTTATTGGGTTATATATTTTACAATGACTATTTTTATACTTCTCTTAGAGGTGTATTTTGGATGTATCAACCCCTCAAGGCAACTTTTAATTCTTGGTTTACTATCCAATAGATCTTGCATTCTTTAAATCAAAATATAAAAATAATAAACTAAAGGATAAATAAATCAATGCATCACCTCAAATGTCAACTTTTTAAAATGTGATAAGACCATGACTTGATTAATTTATTGTTTTATTTTTAAAAATAAATTGCTCCAACTCTTTCTTTATATGGACTGTGTTAAAAAATAACTAATATACATATTAGTTTTAAAACACAAATACATACACACACACATACACACACTCACATATATATATATATATATATATATATATATATATACAATAATTACAGCATAAATAAAAGTAAAATGTAGTTGTATGAAAAATGTACTATGTTGTAACTAATTAAAATTATTGTATTTGTATGATCTGCACATGTGCAGATGACTATGAAAATGTTATAATTATTAAAATTGTGTGATGATAATAAATTGATAAAGATCCTAATATTTAGAAAATGAAGGATAATTATCAATGAATTTTTCAAAATTGAAAAAAGTGTAAAAACAGTATTTTGTTCTTTATGACAATTAGGAAGCCTGGAGACATTAATTTTAAGCACGAAGAGTCAAAATTAGATGTCAATAATACTATAATGACTTGTTTGGAGGCATGGAAAAGTGATAATAGGTGCATTTACACACCTATATGCCATAGTTGATCCATATTGAGGCTAAGTGTTGAGGACAATTATGATCATTTATAGATTATTTGAGTCAATATTATGTAAGGAAGTTCTAACCAGTGTTATTATCAATTTTCAGGTGATAATGTAATCTTATGGATGTGTATGTAGGTAAGAAAAGAAGTTCATGGGAAAAATGCTAAAAATAAGAAAAAGTAGTGGAATTATCTAGCTTCGCACGGTGTCAGAAACTTCCTTAGAGAAAGCCATGTGATGCAGAATAATTGAAGCAACATCACTGGAAAATTCCATGGAAAGCCACGCTATACGGATCTTACTCCTTGTGATCTACTATATGGTGTGGAGCATAATTGTGCTGTTGGAATGAAATTTCCAGTTATTTCTATATTTACACATTTTTCTTGTATCATTGAGCTTTTCAGTAGTAGCCCAAAGTCATCTATAACTTGTGGGGACTGGTGATTTATTGTTTGATTCGTTCATTTGGATTTTATATTTGTTTCCCTAATTTAGAGCCTTCACTTTAGAAGTTATTGATTTCAGTTAATATTATTTAAAAATAAACTCAAAATCAAACTTTGATAGTTTTATTATCTCCATAATATTTTTTAGAGGGTCTATTGGTTTGGGTTCGGGGGCTTTTGGTGTAATTTATATAGTTTTGCATGTTTTTCATTTATGGATCCAAAAATTTTGACTATGGTCAATTTTTTATGATTCGTTCATTGATTAAATTTTCTATTGCACCATTAGCTCAAAAATATTGAGTTTATGTAAGGTAAGCAGTTTGTTTAGGTCTCGGGCTAGCCGAGCACTTTTTGGGTCATGGGTTGAAGTTACAAGAATTTAGGCTGAGGGTTGACTTTAGTCAACATTTCATCAAAATGATCTCAAATTGGAATTTCATTTATGTTGATAAATCCAAAATATTGTTTTTATGCAGTTTGCATATTTGGAGTGTGTTCATTCGTTTTCGAACATATTTTCAGCCTTCATTAGAAGTTCAGTTTTTAGTTGGATTTAGCTATCACAATTGTTATTGGTGCAGCCATACAACCTTCTTCGTGATCACTTCTTTGATGTATACAATCACATGGGGTTGATTTCTTGACCATCACGGTTGGGGTATTTGGTGACACAATCACATAGGTATGCATCTTCCTTCGTACTTTGCAATTGCGGTGTAGAGCCACACAATCGAGTGATGCAGTTTTCCATTTCATCACTGTCATGATATAGATTTAAAGAATCACAAAAGTTCTAAAATCTGGAGTTGTATGATCACGATCCTTTCCCCATTCGATCGTGAAGAATATACCCTGGCAGCTTATAGATTTGAAACCCCAAAATTTCAGTGCATTCTTTATGTTCTTCACTTTGAAAGTCATATTTTTTTATTTTTTCCATGGGGTTTTAAAGGTGAGCTTGGGGAAATTTTGGGGATTGCATATAATCACATTTTCTTTGATTATTAGTAAGCTTATACTTCAAATTCCTTGAATTTTATTCTCCAATTCTTAAATTTTCATAACTTCGTTATTCACTTTATAGGTTGATCTTAGCTTATTTTTTACTTTGTTTGAGACATAATTTTGCATATGTGTTCTTTGTGTCCAGAGAAGTTTGTTGATATCTTTTATTTAGAGTTTTGAATTATGGGGTCCACAGGCCCGTTTGACTCAAATTTTCGACCCAACTAGAATCTTAGCAATATTTGTACTGCTTTCTCTGTTTTGATGTGTTGATTAATATTTTGATAATTTCGTGATCATTTGGATCTATTTAGAGTTGTTCAAGCTGATAATCGGTATTTACAAAGATTTATCTTCAGATAATATGCAGGTTATGGATTATTGATATTATACTTGGCATATATTAGATATAATTGTTGTATTTAGTACAATCTTAGGTTGGGTACTTAGGATTGGTACTTATTGCCCTGTCAGCTTCTTTCGATGTGATTCATTAACTTTCTTCCTTGAGTTTTTGTCATAGAGCGTTAAATAACCTATTATGGACCTGAATTGGCATTGCATTAACTCTTAAATATAGTTGATGGGATATTGGGATTGTCTATGAGTCCCAGATGTTGATGATTGGCTATTAGCTATTGTAAAGAATGTTTGAGCCTGTGTAGGGCTAGAAGGATTGGTTGTGACTGTGCACGAAATTCAAAAAAATGGGTTTTTCATTGGTTTTTACTGTTTTATGGACGAGAGACAAACATCACTAATTTGGAAACCTTACATGGCCTTTGTGGCCCATTTTTGGTATTATATGATTAAAATTCACACAAATTCATGGTTTTCAATGAACTTTGATTATAAAAGGTTAAAGATGGACTTGTCCACTATTTTTGAACTGACACTAGACTCGGCTATGCTTGAGATCTAGACAGTGAGTTTTTTTACTAATTTTCGATCAGATGAGGCTTGGTACTAATATTGAGATATGATATTATGATATAGTCCCTAAAGGGGTCCAAGCACAGTTATGATATTATGACATTGTATGTTGATGGCCTCTATAGACCTTTCTAATCTGAACTAGTGAGTGTCAAAGGAGGGCTATATGACCGAGTTGAGGTAATGGGAAAAGGCATTCTATGGATCCTGTCTATTGGATCTACGAGTAATGGAGGAGGTACATACAAGGTTTTTGACTAGCATCATATCATTCTTCATGGTTTTACCTTTTTTTTGTTATTTGTTTATTGTATTCTTCGGTTGTATGGGAGGCTTGATGGGTTTGTTTTCACTTGTTTGTATCCCATGAGTGTATGCGAACTTATTGGGATTGTAGTTTTTCATTTATATTGTTATTAGATCAACTTGTTGGGTATTAGTTATTTCTCTTAGGTTCTTCTTTCCATGTTCTTGTATCATGATTAGATGATATCAGATGTTCATTTATTCTTTCCTAGTATTGAGGTTACAAGTATAACACCCTCTCTATATTCATTTTTATCAATTAGTTTAACATGGATTCAAGTATATCTCATTTATTTAATCTAAAAAATTTATAGGTGTTATTTAGATTATTTGATATGTTTACCTATTTCATGATTTGTTTAGCTAGCCTTCTTGTGTAATCTTTGTGACCCATTTTCATATTATCTGACTATTTATTGCTTCTATTTCTTTTATATGCCAAGTCAGCCTATAAAACCAATAGGTTACCCAATTGCTTTAGCTTTTTGGTAATTGTACTACTCTTTTGCATCTTTCTGGTGCAGATCCTAGTACTAGTGATCGCCATTGATTTGTGGTATGGTGCAGTTTGGATTTCCGGGGTAGCCCTTGGTGGTCAAATCCTATTGCCCCTCTTCTTTATTTTTTACTTTCTTTCATTCTTTATTTCTTCTGACAGTTGTATTTTCTTATTTTTGGATTTGTTATGCTTATCTTTTGATAATGTTATACTTAGAGGCTACTGTATAGAGATACCTAGTTATGGATTTTATTTTTTTATTATTATAAGATCTTGCTTTATCGAATATCTTCCACTTTCTTTTTTAATTTATGTTTATTGTTTATCTTTAGGATTGGTTCGCCTATTGTGGGTTCTAAGTGACCTCATGACCTGAGAAATTAGCTCGTGATAGCTTCTCAAGTTCAACACATGCTAGGATTAAGTTGAGGGAAATAATGTAATTATGACATAGGTATATAGATAACTATATAGGATGTTTTCTAGGGATTATAACTCATCATTGTGGAGAAACACATATTTTAGGTATTGCATTGAACTACTTGGGAGATATTAACATACTTTTGCTATTATTTTTCATGGTTTAATCCTCCACCACCCTTTGCTCATACAAATTAGGCTCTTGATTATTGTAAGTGTTGATATTATGTTTCTTCATTGAATCTTGATACATCCACTGCGATCATGAGTAGTTAAATGCCACAACTAGGGTTGTGGGAACCATGACGATAAATAAAGTAGGCCAAATACATAGTAATTCTAGACCGGTGTACATACAAGTATTGACATCTTTTTTTCTTTGATTTCTTACATACGATGGACAATGGTAGGAACACCCCTGAATTTGATACCTGCTCAGAATAGATGTAGAGATTGTGAAAAGAATATAAGAATAGAGATTTGAAGCTACCAACCTTCATCTAATAAATTGAGACATAGAGGGGATATTTAATATGAGATAAAGAGTTAGTAGTAAATAATACACTTTGAGACGAAGAGGTGATGAGAGAAATGCATCTAATAGGGTTAGGAGGCGTTTAGGTGAGCCTAACTTATTAGGTTCTATATACTAGGTACTGGGATTTGTTACTAGTATGAATCACCTACAAAGTATGAAATCATGAGGAACACACTCCTAGTGTTTCTCATTCATTAATTACGGCCTCAAATTTTTTCCAAATCTAGTTACTATTACAATTAATTGAACAAAATCAAAAGTCTTTATTTATGAATTTTTTCTATGGAAATATTAACTATAACTAATTTAAAGTGCTCATATATCTATTTCCTCCAGTATTTCCTATGGGATTCTACCCAAACCTAGTTGGATAGTGGTCGTTTAATTCTTCCTAGTGATGTGTTGAGGTGTAGTTTTGAGCACATCAAATTTTGCATTGTATCTAGGAAATACGGCTTTGTAGTAGTATAATAGTATTCATTTCAGTTGTAGCTACATTTGCTAATTTTACTTTTCCTAGTTGTTTACGTTTTCTATAGGCTTCAGTTTAGTTTATTTTAGATATCCAAGGTTTGGGTAAACCATTGTTGCCTTACAACCCCAAAATTAAATGAACTTTGAGAAAGATTGATGCTAAGAACCAAGATAGCCTAGTAGCTGAATCCTAGGAGAGGGTTAAAGTTGAATCTCGACCTAAAGCTAATCCTATCAATCCTCAAGTTGTTGATGATGAGGATGATTCCACCAGTCGCTCTAGGGGAAAGTTTAATATCACTAACCCAATTATCCAGTTGCTTAATCTAAAGGGATTTTTCATAGGGATAGAAAGTGAAGATCCAAACCTTCACTTAATGACCTTCTTAGGAATCTGCATGTCATTTGAGTTCCCACGAGTGAGGAAAAAGTCCATTCGGTTGAGGTTATTTCAATGGTCACTATTATGGGAGGCTACATTGTAGTTGAATGAGCTTACGGATGATTAATTATCAACTAAAGGGAGCTAAAGATAGATTTTCTTGAGAGGTTTGTTTTACCATCAAAAATTTACATCTTAGAGACAACAACAATTTTAAGCAGCTAAAGGGTGAACATTTGTATTAGGTGTGGTTGTGGTTTAGTAAAAAGCTAGAGTAGTACCCCAATCATAGACTTGGGAAAGATGAATTGGGTGTTTTGGAGATCATTGTATTCAACAACCCATCATATGACCTACACTATGATGGGAGGTTCTTTTAAGTCAAGAAACTATGTTGAAGTAGTTTAACAATTGGATAACTTGAATAAAACTTATAGGGTATAGCACAATAGAGATTCTAAAGTTGCAAGTGATGTCCAAGCTATTAGAATCTTTGTTGATCAACGTAGGAAGGAATAGAAACTGATCTGGAGTTGGACCATATGAGGGCACAATTTGACTTTCTTGCCATGTATATGTTTTTCAATGTAAATGTTACTTCTTCAAAGGAGAAAGCTCCTACCCATGAGGAGTAATATATTAATATTAAGGAGTAAGAAAAGTTTCTAAATTAGACAAAGGGTTACTAAGGCACTGTTTACAGAGGTTATAGCTATTTTAAGGAGAAAGATGATTATAGAAAGTTAGAATACTACATGAGAAGTACCAAAAAATATAATTGTAAAAAATATGACTACTTAAAATCTATGTCTTATATGTTCCCCCAGGGGTAGAGATCGTGGGTCAGGTGAATCCTTTAAAACAGGGGAGATGTTTGAACAAGTGTTGAAGCATGCAAAGTATTTTAATAAGGATATTAAGGAGATGTGTGGTCATACATCAAATGTGATGTTGTTGGTCGATTTTCACCACATAGCTATCAAATAGCTAGAAATGCATATGGTTCAGATCTCTATATCTTTAGATCAATGGCAGAAGGGATCCTAACATAATGACACTGTTCCTAATCATAGGAATGATGACCACTGCTTGACCAGTACTACTCGAAGTGCCAAAATCACAATTGATCATTCCAAGTAGGATGTTGACATAGATGATGGAGTAGAGATGGTTTATGATGGTAAGAAGACTAAGTTGATCATTGAAAATGAGAAAAATAGTAGAGAAGAGTAAAGTTTATAGTAAGAAGCGTCTTGTCACTGATAGAAAAGCTCCTACTAAATGAGGAAGTGAAGGAGGCACCAATGTTTCTGACACCAACAATTAGGCCTCAACCACCCTTCCCATGACACCTAAAAAATTAGAATATTGTAAATTCGAAAAGTTCTTTTCTATGAAAAAATAGTTTTCCATGAACATCCCTTTGGTAGAAAAAAAGAAAAGAATGGTCAATTTTGAGCTTGTAAATTATTTGCATCATTGTCGAATTCCCTTGTGCAGAAGAAAGTAGACCCTAAATCTTTTACTATTTATGCATCATAAGGGTGTTAGGTTTTTCAAAAGCCTTGTGCAGTTTGGGAGAAAATGTTAATTTGATGTTGCCTTCTGTGTTCTGTAAACTGACTACTATATAGTTACTTATGTTATATCACACCGTGAAGAAGTTCGTGGGTATTTTCTATGATGCATTGATGAAGGTTGAGTCCTTCATATTTCCAAAAGGTTTTCGTGATCTTTGATTCTGATGTTGATTTGAGGCTCCCATCATTCTTGGGAAACCATTCTTATTAACCAAAAAACATCGATTGATATGGAAAGAAGGGTATAAAATATAAACTTGACAATAAATACATGACTTTTAATGTGGTCCATTCGATGAATAAACTTAGAGACTTAAGTGTGGTGACTGTGATAGATACCATTATTGAGTTAGATTTGCGCTTGTTGACGAAATATTTTTTGTTGAAGCTTTAGCTATTTTCACCATAAATTTTGATATTGGTGGTATTAAAGATTATTAGGAGATAGAGAAGGCACTTTATGGGATGGGCCTTGTAATTAGGAATTGAAAAATCTTGATCTTTATTTGCAGAAAAAAGTGATGCTCCAGCAAAGCCATCTATTGAAGAACCGCTAGTCTTGGAGCTTAAGGCTCTACCATCATATTTGAGATATGTTTTTTGAGATCTGACAACATATTTTCAGTTATAATTATAGAATATTGGATGAAGCTACAGGCAAAGGATCTTCTTTTAGTCTTGAGGACAAATGGACCATAGCTTGGACTATTGCAGACATTATTAGAATTCTGCCTAGTATTTCCATCCATAAGATCTAGTTGGATTTAGAAATCATACCTAGTATTAATCCCCAACATAAATGGAATACACTTATGAAAGAGGTATTGAAGAAGGAGATATTAATACAGATCGATGTAGGCATGTTTACCCTCGTCAATAATAAAAAATAGGTAAGTCCTATCCAATATGTGCCAAGAAGAGTGAAATCATTGTGGTTCCAAATAACAAGAATGAGTTAATTCCTATGAGAACGATCATTGGTTGGAGAGCTTGAAAGGCCTATAGGAAGTTGAATTCATGGACCCAAAAGGACTATTTTTTATTTCCATTTATAGATCATATGTTGGAAAAATTAGTTGGAAGAGGATAGTACTATTTTTTATGGGTACTTTAGCTATAACATGCTCTATTGCACCCGAGGATCAAGAGAAAAGGATATTCACTTGTATATATAGTACATTTACTTTATGGAGAATGCCCTTTGGGCTATGTAATGCACTGAAAACCTTCCAACATTAAGTTATGTCCATTTAGTGATATGGTTGAGGACACCAAAGAAGTGTTCATGGATGATTTTTCTATATGGGAGACTCTTTCGTTAATTGTTTGGCCCACTTGGCTAAAGTTCTTTAGATATGCATGGGGAAAAGTGTTAGGATATGGTAAACTAAGTCATAGGGTTTGTACACAAGGCATTAGCAAAGGGAGTTAAAGTAGATCGAGAAAAAGTTGAAATAAGTGCAAGGTTTCCACCTCCTATTTCTATTAAAGGAATTCGAAGTTTCTCTTGGTTCTATTAGATATTCATAAAGAACTTATCAAAGATTGTGCACCCTATGTGAAATTTTATTGAGAAGAAGGTGATGTTCAAGTTTTATTAAGCATGTCTAAGAGTGTTTGAGGGTCTAATAGAGAAATTAGTAACAACCTCTATTATTGTGTCTCCCAATAGATGTGTGCCTTTAGATGTGATGTATGATGCTAGTGGTATGGCTCTAGGAGAATTCCAAGGAAAAATAGATGAAAGATATTTCATCCTGTTTACTATGACATCACAATACTCAACCCATCTTAGAAGAACTATACAATGATCGAGTAGAAATTATTAGCAGTTGTTGCTTTTAATAGTTTAGATCACAATTTTGAGTATAAAGGTGATTTTACATACTAAACATTCCAATATGAAGTATCTCATGACTAAGAAGGATTTGAAGTTGAGACTTATATGATGGATTCTTCTTTTCTAAGAAATTTATTTCGAGGTCATTGGTCAAAAATGGGTTGATAATCAAGTGATTGATCACTTTTTAAGGTTGGAAAACTTGTACAATGATAAAGATGATGGTGATGTGATGAAAATTTTATGGATGTGTATTTTCTAGAAGTTTCACATGATTTGATCCCATGGTTTGTAGATTTTCCTAATTTTCTTTCTAGTGATATATTGCCAGATGATTTGAACCTCCATTAGAAAAGCAGGTTCTTTCATAATGTGAAGAGGTATTTTTGATATCAACCTTGCCTTTTTAGGGTGTTCTTATGACAATGTGAGTGAGATATGGATTCCTAAGGAATAGATAATTAGCCTTTTAATGTTACCACTCTTCCCTCATTAAGGGACTTCATAGTGGTATTTGCACTACTAAGAAAATTTTGCATTGTGGGTATTATTAGCCCATAATTAATAAGGATTCTCATGATTTTTTCAAAGCTTGATATAGATGTTAGTTCCATGGTGGAGTCTCAATAAATCATGAGCTACGCCTCACCCATATTCTTATAGTTGAATTGCTTGATGTGTGGGGGATTGAATTTATAAGGATAATTATGATCTCATATGAAATAAAATATATATTTTTTGTTTCGGATATGTCTCCAAATGGAGGTCGTGGAACTTCCAACTATAAAAGGAAAGAGTGTTACAACCTTCCTAAAAGGTATTATTTTCTAATATTTTGGCATGCTAAGATCCATCATTAGTGAGAGGGGTTCCTACTTTTACAACTGGTTGTTTGGCGAATTGGTCACTAAATATGGTGTAAAATTTAAGGTGGAAACACCTTACCATCCTCACATACGTGGTCAAATGAAATTCTCTAACAAAGAAATCAAGACCATTCTAGCTAAGACTATCAACACCAATAGGATAGTTTCGATAAAAGACTTGATGATACTCTTTAGGCCTATTGAACTGAATTAAAGACACCTATTGATGTATATATACCATCTTTTGTATTAGAAGGCCTTTCATGTACCTGTTGAATTAGAACATAAACTGGGGTTTAAAGAAGCTCAGCCTGGACTGCAATGCAGCCTCTAACTTGAGGCTGATTAGTTCAATGAATTTGATGAGTTTTTCTTCAGGGATTGTGAAAATTATACTTTATATATAGATTGCATGAAGGAATACCATTACGAAACATTGAAAACTAAGAGTTTAGACTCAGTTACTTGGTCTTTTTGTTTAACTCAAGGCATCACATGTTTTCTAAAAAGCTAAAGTCGAAGTAGTTTGACCATTCACCGTGGCTCAAGTGTTTCTACATGTGCCATTGAGCTTAAGATGAATGATGGACATCTATTTAAGGTTAATAGACAACGTGTAAATAATTATTTGGGATATTTAGATGAAATTAAAGTTCTTGAGGAGCACTCCCGTGATAAAGTCTTAGTAATCAAATAGCATGCATTTTACCATGATGTTAAAGCAAGCTCTAAGTGGTAGGAAAACTACCCTTTTTTTCTTTTTTATTTATTTAATTCAATTTTTTTTGTACAATTCTAGGGGTTAGGAGCTTCAGAAAGAAATCCCTTCAAGGTATAGGTGAAATATCAATAATGAACTAAACACATGGTACTAAGTAAACACACGACACTTCACATTGAAGGACTTAGCCCCGTGATTGACTCTGTGGTGTGGGGGAGGATCCTGATCTCTACTGGAAAGTCACACAATTAACTTTGTTTCATAGACCTTAGTTCTCATGATTTACTTTTCTTGTGGGGTAATGAATTTTGAAAAGTCGCATTTAAACAGCTAAACCGACCTGTGTGGGTCATTTAAATAGAGGAGCACTACTTATAACACTATTTTACAATTAGTATAACATTGCAAAACTCATATTTCCCCTCTTTATTGTAAAATCAACTTCAATTCTCTCAGTTTTATTCAATATTATCCAACTTTTCAAGATTAAAAGGCAAGTTTATACTTTTGTGTTATTTTTTTTTTTCTCCAATCTTTTGCATATTTTCTCACTATTATGATAAGACAGGTAAATTTGATTTAGTGTTCCTTGAACTATATAATCTTAATTAATATTTTATAGAACGAACATAAAAGTCATGCTATGGTGTAGTATTATTGATTGTGGGCATAGCATGGGTAACAAGTAGTCAATTTTTTGGTTTGAAAAACATAATGATAAATTGAGTTGTGAAGTGGGTTGAGGTGAGTTGAAATTAATTTGTAGAGAATTCTACCAATAATAAAGTTGTATCATGGGCATGTGATGAGTGGGAATTTTTTTTACTAATTTAGCTTAAAATGGTGAGAAAAAGCACGTCCTTGGTGCCATTAGTCAAGTTTTAATGTTGGGTTGTTTATCTTTTCAGGTTTTAAATCAAAATCATGTTGCAATAGCTATAGAAGTAAAATGTAAACAAAAGATTGCATCAATCAAAAGATCCAAAAAGAAACCAGGGGTGGTGGACCACCAAGCTAAAAGGCGTGTACTGCCAAATGTTATAGAGAGCTAAGTTGATCAATGGACAAAATACTTATCATGGATCATAAATTGGCGGACCACCACACTTAGTGGTAGTACACCAACCAATTATCAGTGAGAATGAGGACCTGTCAAATTTGGTGAGAAAATGAAGTGAGTGCAGACCACCAGCTGAACTGACTGTACACTCTTAAGTCTGCCAAGTCTTGATTTTAGCATAAAATTATCCTTATTTAAAAATTGTACAAATAACAAATTTTAACTTGAAAAACTATCTTGGTAATTGTTTTTCACTTTATATTACAATACTTTCAGAGGATATTGTTTTCTAAGAAGAGAGATTTGTGCATTGGAATTTTGCATTGACATTGTCAAGAATAAAGTGTAATTTTCCTTCCCATGGATGAGTGGAATTCATTTTTTGGTATAAAATCTATATATTTTAAAATGCTTGGATAAATCTCTAGTTTGGAGTGTTCTTTCTTATGCGGTTTAATTAATTATTGTAGGTATTGGATTTTTAGCTTAATTATTATACTTTGAGTATGGCTTCATTAATTATTCAATGAATTGATTGTGTCTTGAGCTTGGAATCTCAAAACGCATGCTTAGATTACCTAGTTGTCATAAAAATGGAATTGGGTTTTGTGGAATAATTGATGACACCAATTTAGGGTTGAGTCCACCTAATTGATATGATTAGAAATTAGGTATCTAAAGTGAGGTTTTAGGTTGGTTTAATTGATCATTCACCTTGTCAACAGATCTGAGTGGATCTTAATGGTGTGATTGAAATATATGCTCATCTTGGTGTTAATATAGTTTAACCATGATTGAACATGATATTGAGCTAAATACTAACTACCCATGCATGGAACTAAACCTTACTCTTTCACACCCCTAAGTGTCTTTAACTTGTTTGAAACTCTCATATTGCTTAGATTGCAAACCAATCTCTCTTCTTACTATTAAATTAAACAAATTGTAGTTAGATAATCCACCATTTTAAATTAATCATATTTTATGCAATAAGTGAATTTCAACGCTCTTAGTGAATTAATATATCACTCTTGGAGGGTACAACCTTTATACTCATTGGAACTTTATCTTGACAATGTCCTCTTGTGTTTTCACAATTAGTTGAGCGTTATCAATTTCGGCGCCATTTCTAGAGAGTGAAGCTTAAATATCATTTTAACTGTAGTTTTGATTTTGTTTCACTCTATTTGTTATTGTTGTTTTGGTTAGAGTCAACGATATGAGTAGAATAATTGTGATGGTATATCAATCAGATGGGATGGTCTAGAAAGGAATGATAAATCTATGCCCAAAACCATGGTAGCCAGTGCTATTTATCTTCCTCTCACAGAAACGAATGTCATTTTTCCTATGATAAGTACCATTCTCCACTTGATATAGACGAATAGTCTATTTGGTAGGATGCCACATGAAGATCCACTAGCTCACTTGAAAATTTTGTGGAGGCATATATCAGGATCATGATTGTAAACATATTACAAGAGTCTCTTCGATTGAGGCTATTACCATTCTCCTTGATGGGACAAGCTCCAATATAGTTGGGGTTATTGCCTCAAGTTTATATAACATCATGGGATGAACTAAAAGATGCATTCGTAGACTAGTTCTTTCCACCATCAAGAAATTGCAACTTCAAAACGACATCACTTGTTTTAGGAAAATGACGGGCGTACCATTGCATAGGTTTGGCTTTGTTTCAAAAAGGGATTTTTAGGTTCCTAACACATGATGTTTCTTACAAGAGTTTTTATAACCCTTTAATAGAGAATTAATACCATTGGACGAAAACATAGCCTATAATCTAAAGGGAGGTTCTACGGTCAACCAAGCATTTGGACTAGCCTCTCTCTTACTTGACCAAATGGAAACAAATAATAAGGCATGGATGTCGCAACTTGATCTCTTAGGTCATGATGGCACCTACTATCCCACAAGTAAAAGAACCAACCTTGTAGCCTAGATCCTTGAGCGATGGGATACTATAGAAAAAACGAATTTGCACATTCATAATAAGGAAAAGAAAGATGAGATGAAATAAGAGAGATAGTATAATAAAACATAGTAAAGAACACCTACCTACAACCTATTATCAGTACATACAGAGCCACTAAAGGTATTGATTAAAAAGGAAGGTAAATAGAATACAAGATCTATCTCTAAAATACAAAAGAGTCAAAATAAGAGTTGATGAGATACAGGATAGGTTGGACGTCCGAAGCTCACCATATAACTCCAAAAAGAAACAACAATGAGATACAACTACAAAGTCAGTAGCGGGTAATAGTACTCTACTAGGAAGACACAAGTGCAGCACGAGTATAAGTCGCCAAAGAAATAAGTATACAGTAGGATTCAAGGTCCAACTAGGCATACAACATGCATAATCACAGTAAATAACAAGAATGTAACAAAAATAAGTCATGAAGTAAAACAGTTCAGCAAAAGCAAGATAGCTACACAGAAGAAAGAAAGAAAACAGATAGTGAGTCAAGTTTTACTATCTAATCATAGAGCATGAACATAGGTAAGGAGAGGAGAACATATCAAGAATCTTACAGTAATACAGTAATCATAATAAAAAAAGTAAGACAAGATAGATACCAAAAACTTGTAGGGGGAATAATCGGTGTATCGGTAACATTAAGGATATGGAAGTGAAATACAAGTAAACAATACCCACCAATAAGTCCACAAGTAACAAAGGAATGAAAACTAGAAACTACACCGAAGACTGACATATATATATAATAGTAAAAGCAGATAAAACTCCTCTAAGATCCCATATGAATGAAGGAGTACAACGAAGTCACACTCACTCAAGCGACATCCCATACTAACGGAGTGTTAACACATAAAACAAATATAATAAGGTAAACACAAAGATAGTGAAGCAATAGTTCATGTGTACAATCCTCCTCCGATACACGAAGTCCCACCAAGAAAGACCTCTTGAAGGTCTTCCCTCGATGCCTCTACTCCACCATATACCCCTCCTCTAGTTTGTCTGTTCCCGGAACGACAAGGTCCATGGAGGTATACCAACAGTGTACAAATGCCTAATGTCATGGTAGTCTCACATCTTCTCACAAAGCCTCATGGAAGCTCATACTTGGAATTCAATGCCTCAATATAGAGATACTATCATACCATAATATTCGAAAAATTATTTCCACAAGTCTTAGTAACTCATGTGGTACAGGGTCCAAAACAAACAAGTGTCACATAGTAGTAAAGGTTGTACTCACAACTGAAGCTTAGTGGGAATCAAGTGCTAGAAAAGTACTAAATAAAAGTATTCAGTGCTAGGGGTGTGAAAACTAGTCTAAAACTAGTAGGAAAAAGGTAGTACGGTGTGACCGACATATAGTTGTGTCTACAAAAAGTTGAAAAGCCACTTATATTATTATTATTTATCAGAAAGCCAAATTTATACCAATTTTAGTCTATTAGCCATTAACATATGAAATCCATCCTATCAGGCCATACAGTCTCAAAAAGTGGTCATATCATTCTTCCAGTCTCAATGTACACTCTTAGAATCTAAACCTCACGGTGCTCACGTTGTATGAATATATATACACAAGTAATATCTACAAGTATACTATGCCCTGCAAAGGCTCTAGCTGAGATACCGCTAGCAGCACACAACAACTATCCCAAAACCAAGGGAAAAACCCAAAAGACAACCTATACAATAACGTCTATACTTCTAAAGTCTTCTTATGGCCCAACACAAGGACAATACTAGGTCAAGGTATTGTATACACTGAGATCCATCAAAAAGAAAAGATGAAGTAGAAAAGAATAAATGGTCAAGGTTCACAGTATCGGCCTATTAATCCCAACCCACAGTGCTACATAGCATAATTGTACAAGTTATGTCCCTAGTGTAAGACTAAGGAGCCTACTTGTCGTCCCAAGAAAGCAACATTGTAGCACATAGGAATCAACTCGTCCAATGCAAGAATACCCCAATGACCTCAGCTAGAAAGATAAAACCTACTCATCAAGATGAATCTAATGATGAAATTTAAGTCAAATTCTAGACTGAGCCTAAAATGGGCCTGTGAACCGGCTAGTTGGAACCCAAAACTGAAAGTTGCCACGAAGGTCTAGGCAGCACCAGTAGCTCGCATTCCAAAAATAAGCATAATATGAGTAACAAATGGGTCTTAAAATTTCCAGAGAAAGTGATGGAAAAGATGCAAAACATTACATAATTTTACAAAACTTAAACAGACAAATTACAAACAAAAAGGGAGATAAGAGGTTGACTAGGGAGTAAAATATAGTCTAATGCACCAACTATGATCCACCAAATACCACTAAGAACCAAGAATAACTAAGAAGTATTCCTAACTAGAAATGGCCATCCATGGTGGAATTTACCATTTTTATGGAAATTTACAAGGGAACGGAGCTTACCACGATAGAGGGAATCAAGAATTAAGCTCCAAGAACAAATAACACATACAAGAATGAGTTTCATGCAAACTAATAAGATTGGATAAGAGTGAGAAATTAGTTGTGAAAATAAGGTAAAAGTTCAAGGCTGACACCATATATATAAACTGTAAGTGTCGCACTATGAGAAAAGGGTCATAGGTGTGACGTTGCATATGCAACAAAATGGTCATAGGGGCTACATGTCCCCTGTCCAACCATCTTCACAGGCGCATACAACCCTTCATAGGGGCAATGATACAGATGCAAGATGGTCATTGCATATACGATACCACAGCTATAATCAAGACATTGTGGGTGTGATTCCACTAACTGATCCTTGCACCACAAGTTCCAACTAAGTGGAATGCTTCAACAAAGTTCCAGTATGAGTCAAGCGTTTGATACACACAAATGAATAATAAAAAAACACCTGAATTAATATATTAGACTCAATGTTCAATTAAAATCTCGATATGAGGTAATTTTATAGAAGTATTGACTTAGTCAACACTAGATCCAACTTTCCTAGAATCTACAAAATACCTTGAAATCAGCTCGGATACCTCGGGAAGCAAACTAACACACTTCCTACCCTAACCTTGGCATTTTAGAGCTTATGGCATAGTTATATTTCTTATTTGATTCTTCGATCATCAAATGTTGACCATATTCAAACATTCAATTATCAATCAACCGTTATCTCGTCAAATGAGATAAACACACATTGAAAGCTCTTAGACTCAAAATCAGGGTCTACCTAGACAAAGATCTATGTTCCAAAGCTAACAGAACTATTAAAATTCAATTATAAGCTCATCTTAATAAAATGTTAACTAAAGTCAACGAGTACCTAAGTTCAGGCGCTAAAATAAGGAAAAAAGATAACTCCTAACTGAACCACTGGAAAGCCAAACTACCGTCCCATCCACTTATAAATAACCTAAGGAAGCTATTAGAATGCTCTAGAATGAAAACAACCATATAAAACACAAAAATGACTATAACGGTCATTAGAACATCCACTACGAAAAAGGAATTTCATTCCTAAAAATTAAGGAAATTAGGAAAAGAGGAGAAGGAAGGCACCTAAAGGCTCGAACAACTGCAAATATCTCGATCTCCCAGATGGCTTCCTTGACCATAAAGTGCCTCCAATGAAGCTGAACCATTGTGTCCCTCAGTATCTTAACCTCCCAGTATCTTTTAATAAAACAACAATTGGATTCTCAACATACGCTAAACCGTTGTCCAACTTTACTGAATAAAATAAAGAACATGAGAGTGATCTGGAACATAGAACTACAACATCGATACATAGAAGATTGAATGAATGGAGGAATACATAGGAGGCAGGGCTAACTGTTAGGCAACATAACCAAATCTCTCAAGAATCTCAAATAGCCCAATATACCAAGGGCTAAGCTTCCCTGCCTACTGAATCTTATAACACTACACAACGTACATTTCCGTACAAATACATGATCACTAACTCCAAACTATAAGACACGAAGTATATGATCTATGAAGATATTTGCCTACTCTATACCACCCTCAATCTATCCTGAATCATGAGAACCCAACTAAGAGAATCTCAAATCACATTTGTACCCTTGACTCTAGCCTCAAAACTATCAAGTCGCCTAATAAGCGACCAACACTGCTGATGGGCTAGTGGAATACCAGCTTATCTCGCCCTTAATCATACAATATTGTCCTTAAAAAGATGATTATGATGAATTCTAGTTCTAACGAATTGGTTATATATGAAATTCTCAGGAACAATAAAACCGTAAGGACTCAAAGTAAATAAGGAAACAAGCACGTAAAAGAGTGAGAAAACATGTCCTCCTTAATGACCTAGTGCCATCAAAAGAAAGATCGAGCCATCAATGACACTGTGCGAACTGCATAATTTTGAGAAAATCGCATAATTTAACCTCACAACACACTGACTGGTTGTGTAGTTCAATTGTCCAAAACACATAAATACTTGTGCGATTGCACAATTCTTAGGGGAACCGCACAATTGAGCTGCATATTTCTCTGACCAACTAAACTGCACAATTGAGCCGCATATTTCTCTGACCAACTGTGCAGTTCAATTGTACGAATCACACATTCAATTATACGATTCACACATCGCACAATGAGGGGCAAAAGGGTCTTTTCAAATATAATAATTTTAAGGAATATAAATATTGTTTAATTGTCTGAAGGGGGAGTAGCTGGTTTTGGAAAAAAAGGAAAGAAGAAACTCTAGTCTTGTAAACATTTTGGTAATTAATTTCATTTCACTCTTGGCATTAATTTTATTCCATCTTGAGTTGTTGAGCATTAATGGATGAGCAAAAGTTCGACAACAGGGGTATTTATTCTTCACTTTATGAAATGGGTAGCTAATTTTTATCTCTTAGAGGTGTGCATTAGAGGGAGCCTAGGTGTGCTCGGATGTAATCTTTGGCTTCTAATCTCAACTTTTGGTAATGGATCTTTTATTTTCTTCTTGTTTGCATGCTAGTTTGGGGGTTGCAAACCCTAAAAATTTGTTTCCATCATTACTTGAGAAAGAATGAGAGGAACTAGCAAGAAGAAATAAAAGCAAGAACTTGTGAATCTCACTCCTTGTAATAGTCAGCACTAGAGATAGGGTGACTACTTGAGAGTTGAGTGGATTTTCTAAAAGACATGCATTATGGTTCGAGAGAACTCTATCATAGCAGAGTTGTAGTTTGAAAGAATGTAACTCTAGTGTATTCTTCATCTATCCATGAACCTTGTTGAAGAAGAAGCTAATAAAGAATATTCTATGCACATCTATGTCCTATCGCAGCACACCCCTGAGAGCATTCTACCTTGGTATTCATTACAACTAAA
>JBDJHY010204292.1:0-11550 GCA_039654485.1 Withania somnifera | reverse complement strand
AGAAATATCTAGAAATGACTTCTGTAACACAGAAGTAACTTAATATGTCATTGTAAATTAGGCCTCAGTTAGCGAGCAAACCAGTGAATTCGTTCCTCCTCAAAAGATACTAGATCTTTGGCATGCCTGGATAAACAATAAATCGAGCCTCATACCCTGAGACTATAATCAAACTCTATCTTAGACTCTCAAACTATGCCCATGATACCTCACGGACACTCTGAGGAATATACTGGGCTAGGAATGCCTCTCTAAACTATCCCCAAGTAAGGGGAGCTGACCTTGGTGGTCTACGATCCTTAAAAGTCCACCACCATGATTAGAGGCACCCTCAAATAGATAGGATGTGAAGTCTACCCCGTGAGAACCTAGGAGCTCTAATGCTCAAAGGTGCTTCTCACAAACAGTAACAAACTCGTGAGGGTCTTGGCCTTGTGCTTCTGAAAACATGGTGGGGGAAACTCGCAGGAAATGGTCTAACATCTTTTGTACCTCAAATATGGGTATAGTAGGAGCTAATGCTAGTGCAAGGGCAGTGGCAGTAGACTGATGTAGAGCGACTGGTAGTACTAATAGTGGTGGTGCTGGAGCTATAGAAATTAAGGGTGGTGGTACACCCTGTGCTGCTCCTTGAGCAGATGATTGCGGCCTGTCTTTCATTGTACAATCTAACATCTAGAGCCTTTGCAATAATAAGTCCCTGAGCACTGTAGGTGGTGGCTGAATAGGTTGTGCCGTTGGCACAGAGGGTGTCTGTGGTTGTGAAGTAGCTAGGGCAGTAGAAACCGGTGGAGCATCCTCCACTACCCATTCTAGTTGACTGGGGAAGGGTCCCAATCTACCAAAGATCCTCTGGTACGGACCATTTGCAAAGGAATGAGGTCAAGGTAAGTTCCAAAAGAGTACGAATAACAATGCACAATAGGATTCAAAGGAGGATAGTGGTTCCTACCTCTTAAAGATTAGATGCGAACGTCTACATATCGATCTGCAGGACTTTACTAGGCACTTTCTCTAATGCCAATACCTAAGCTCTAATACCACTCTGTCAAGACCCAAAATCTTAGGTCATGATGGAATTTACACCCCTCCTGTAGACAAGCCTAACCCTACAGCCTGGAGCTATATGTATAGGCTATAAACTCTCCAAACAACCTATGCAGCAAAGGAAAGCATAAACCATACATAAGAACCGAAGCCAAAAGGAAATCATACATAACCTAACTCCCCAAAACGTGGTTTCAGTGGCATATGGAGCTACTATACATAATATATTAAAAGATACAAAATACGAGGTAACTCCTATAATAGATAATACAATTCTATAGACCGAATAATTAAAGCAAAAGTAAAGGACTCTACGGAAGGCTTGGACGAAAAAGCTAACCATAATCTCTGCAAATCAGCTAGGTCTACCCTACAATATCATTACATTGCTGATTACTCCTACCAATATCTATACCACGAAAAAGGTATAGAAGTGTAGTATGAGTACCAAACAAGGTACCAAGTAGACATCATCAGTTGGCTGGGTTAAAATATAATATGAGTAATAAAGGTTAGTAAGTAAAAAAGACAGTAAAGCTAATAACAAGCAGAGGAGTAAGGTATTGAATGTGACAGAATAGATTTATAGGAACTAATCATGGTAGATGCAGTCTATAAAGACCAATATACGAAACCCGAAATGAAGTAAGGAAACATACCTGTGCTCCAGCTCAGTCAAACCTACTAGACATGAACAATACACGCATGAATTGTGGATAAGGAACCAAATAGAAGAATTCCGCTAAAAAAAGAATAAAAAGTAAACACAACAAAAACTAATGGCGCCTCATACCACCAATAAACATAAACAACACAATAAAACAAATCGTGACTCCCCCTTAATCCCAGTGAGCACACACCATACGAAAGAAATACAAAGGAGTACAGGAAAGTAAAGTAGAACAGTATTAGCCTCAGGCACACACCCCATGTCAGTGCCAGTAACCAGGGCCCAACCCTTTAGTGACAATAAAAAGTAAGGGCCTAGCCCTTTAGTTCCAATAACCAAAATGAGGACCCAACCCTTTAGTGCCAATAACAAAACGAGGGCCCAACCCTTTAGTGCCAAAATAAGTCCAGCCAGTAAATATACTAGAGTATCAGTACAACAGCAACAATAAGACACATAATAATAGAAATGGAAAGTAAATAGAGTCTAGGATTTGCCCAAGGACACCAGTTAAGAGCTCATCTCACCTCACTAGATGTGTAATAGCTAAGATAGTTCACAAGGTTAGTCGCCTCCACATGGTGGGCCAAGACCTGGACAGGAAACCCTTCACCATCTATGCCCTCTCACGAGCCCCTAAAATCTAACAAGAATATCAATATAAAAACAACAATCAACCTAAATAACATATCCCATACTATTGGCCATATCACAAACATTATAATACACAAAATAAACCTCTTCTTGGATGCTGGTAAAAATCCTCGAAGTGCGATCACCGTGGGCTCAAAGCTCCAACACAGTCGATATTGCCTAAAACTATAAAAATTACAACTACAAATACCAAAACATGAATAATGGGAACCATATTGCGATTAGCAACTTGGGTCGAAAAGTAGGCCCAAAATAGGCCCGCAGGCCCCACGACCCAAAATATTAAACTAAAAATACTAGGCGAAGGGATCGGTACAAGGAGAACATGCCTTGGTTTTAATATTAAATGGACCACCAAAAGGTCCTCAAAATAGCCTGGAAGCGGCATGGTCAAAAGTGCAAAACGTTGCACATTCAACATAAGCTAAACCTAAAGGAATACGCACCCAGAGTAAGGTGTCACCTAAACACGGAGCATTAACCTAAAAAAAAATACTATAATTGAATGATAATACAACTGGAAAATAAGGATAAAACAACTACAAATGATCAAGGTTCAACAATGGCGAACAACCACCATTTTCACGAAATTAACAAAGAGGAAATGACTCACTAACAAGAGGGAGGGCGGTGGTGATCTTAGGGAAGGACTTCCCTTCAATTTAGAAGATATTTAGACATAACAACAACTTGTATAACTGAAGTGGAAAAGGGGAAAATGATTTGAATTTTTGAGGAAATAGTTTATATACTGTTAGGCCCTTGACCATCGCGATCGCATGGGAAAAGTGTCATGAACGTAAAGAGATGAGCTGCCAACATCACGATCACATGATTGGGGTAACAATCACGTAGGGTGGAGGAGCATAGAATTACAATCACGTGAGTAAGCCCCATGATCATGAAGAAGGAAATTCATTTGTACCAGATGCAATTTTGATTGCAAAAATATGCAATAGAAAGAAAGCCCAAAACAACACCAGAAATGCATTTAGAATCCAAATTATACAAATAAACTATGCACACATTTCCAAAAATGACATTTGAAATCAACAGTGCAAACGAAGTCAACATATATGGACATTTCAGAAGAATGTTGACCAAGCCAACAAATTGAGCCAAAGTTCACAACTTCCACTCACAACCTCAAAATTGCAACAGCAGCCCTGGGAGGAAAACCAATGACTCCACTAGCCCAAACTCAACATTTTGGAGCTGAAGGAATTGAAGATATCTCGATCTGACGCTTCGATCATAAAAAAACCCACCCAGACTCCAAAATGAGATTTGGCTGGGTTGAATTTCCAGAAAAGAACCCAAACTCAAAATAAAAAGCCTAGGTTACAAAATTACAGTCTATCTAGACAAAAGTCAATATTCCAGAGCTAATGGAACTATCAAAATTCAATTCTAAATGCGTTTACTGCTATTTCACTCTCAAGTTCCATTGTTTCAAAATTAAAACTTAAAATAGGAAACTGAGCTAACAATCAAATGAGTCACCAGGTCACCGATCTACTGGTCCCAACAAATAATAAACAACTTAGGGCAACTACCAAACAACTCTAAGAACTAGAAAAAATGAAAGGCAATGAACTAACCGAGTGGGTCATTACATTCCATCAGCTTTATCATGTCTAATTTGGTATAGTAGGGTTATTAGCATACTCGCTGAGGTGGCCAAGCTTATTTTGGAGGTCCATGCTATTTTAAGAATTCTTTCCTCCTTTGGTTCATTTTGTCTCTAGGTTTCTTTTTATTCCAACAACCTTAGATTTCTATTTTATAAATTCCATTGAGTCTGGAATATCATTTCCATGAAGATTTCATATTTGGTTTTCTTAAATTGGTTTTTGATTCTATTCCAAGCCCCTATTTGGAGTTTGGTTTTTGTTAAAAATAAAACAACTTTGCTATATAAAGTTGCAGGTTAGCTCCTTGGTTGTAATCGCGTGGCCTTGGATGCAATTTTATGGCTCAAGGAATTTTGGGGTTGTGATCACCTGGTCCTTGGATGTGAGGTGTAACTCATGAAGTTCAAGGGCTACATTCACATGGACTTTATCATGATCTTAGGATGCCGCACTTAGTCCTATATAGGGCTATTTTGCAGCCTTTTTCTCCATCTTCCTGTCAGAGGGAACAAATGGCTGTGTAGTGTATTTTGATGCCTTTACGGTAAGTCTTGGTTTTATATTGATGCAAAATGTTAAGGTTGTTGCTAATGCCTCAAGACTTAAGATCCATAAGAAGAATTACCATACCCATGAACTTGAGCAAATGGTGGTTGAATTTGCATTTAAAAGTTATCATCATTGCTTTTATAATATGAATGTTGATGTGTTTACACTTCATATGATCCTACAGTACAATTTTAGACAAAAAGAGTTGAATCTTCATTAAAGGAGATGAGTTGAGTTTCTCAAAGAATTTGCCATGGGTGTTCTTTATCTCCATGGTAAGTACAATATTTTAACTTAAGCCCTTAGTAAATTATCCATGGGTAATTTAACACATATATAAAAGGAAAAATAAAGAGTTAGCTAAGGATGTACATAGGATTCCATGGTTGGGTATTCATATTATGGCTTTCAATGATTATGGTGTAATAGTTTAGAGTCTTTATTAATGATTGAGGTGAAAGAAAAACAAGATAGTAATCCAGTTTTGCTCCAGTTAAAGGGTGCTATCTAGAAGAAGAAGGTAGAGGTTTTCACCCAATAGATAGATGGTCTACTTTGCTACCAAGGTAGAATATATGTTCCAGATATAGATAGGGTGTAAAAAAATCTTAGTAGAGGCTTATAGTTTTAGATATTCGGTTCACCCAAGTTCAATCAAGATGTATCGGGATTTAAGAGAAGTCTATTTGTGGAATGGAATAAAGTGGGACATTATAGGTTTTTTGTTAAGTGTGCAAATTGCCAATCGGTTAACGTTGAACATCGTAGACCCAAAGGTTTAGCTCAACATATTAGTATTCTTACTTAGAAATAGGAGGTAATTAGTAAGACTTCATCATAGGGATACCTAATACTCACCACCAGCATGAATCTATTTAGATAATTGTTCACAGGATGACTAAATCAACTCATCATTTGCAAATTAAGATTAAAAATTTTAGCTGAGGAATATACTAGAATTTACATTTGTGAGTTAGTATAGTAGCATTGGCTTTATTTATCCATCATTTTATATAGGGTACTCTAGTAAGATCTCAGTTCTGGAAGTCTTTCTAGAAAGGTCTAGGTACCTGAGTAGATCTTAGCACAACTTTCCATGCAAAAATATATGATTAGGCAGAGTGTTCCCTTCAAACTTTATGGTATATTTTGAGCTCTTGTATGATCGATTTCAAAGGTAGTTGGGGTGAGCAATTGAATCTTATTAAGTTTTCTTATAATAATATTTAATTATGGCATCCATAAGGCTCCTTTTAAGGATATTTGTGGGAGGGAATGTTCCTATTGTTTAGTTTACAGTCAGTGAAGCTACCCTGATAGGTCTAAATTCAGTTAATGAGGGTATGGAGATGTTTTTCTAGTTCTAGAGCGGTTGAGGGCTGCTCATAGTCGACTGACGTCTTATTCAAATATGAGAAGAAGAGGTATTGTGTGTGAAGTTTATGAATGGGTATTTCTGAAAGTCTCACCCATGGAAGGGGTAATGAGGTTAGAAGAAGGGGAATATTTTCCATAATATATTAGCTCTTATTGGATTTTGATATGGATTGGTAATATGTAGTATGAGTTAGCTTGTGCATAGTATTGCAAATAGTACATGCAATGTTCCACATATCCGTATCGAAGATGTGAATTGGTGGTCCATAGGTTATAGTCCCTTTAGAGAGTGAGGTGTGAAGTATAGTCTTTTTTATAAGGAGGTACTATTTGAGATACTTGATAGTCAGATTTGTGCACTGAGGTATAATTAGATAGCTTTTATAAAAGTGTTATGGAGAAATTTGTCCATTGAGGAGCTACTTGGGAAGAAAATTCAGATATGATGGCCAAGTCCCCTATTGTGTCTCCTCCTAGAACTGAGACACCATGAGGAATTCATCTTCCTTCTTTAGTTATTCTTTTCAGTTTCATGTCCTTATTAATTACCAATGATTCTTATGTTGTTATTTGTGCAGTGTATGTTCAATTGGCTCTTTATTATTAATCCAACAAATCAACATCATAATTATTCATTTAAAAAATTAGTCAAATAGTATTAGATGTTACTTTCCTTTTATATCAACTTTAAACTTCATTCGACGACAAGTAATCCAAGAGAGAGATATTGAAACATGTTATACCTTGCATCATGAACCTAAAATAATTAACCTTCTAAACCAAAGAAAACTATTCAGTACCAGTGACCACGAGTTATGGAACAACCCATGAAATTAGTCTACCGGGTGTGGAACAACTCATGGAACTCCCTCCTTTACTTAGTACAGACCCAGGTATCCACAACTAATTGCTTGACCCCTGGAAAGGGACCATGTGTCAAACTGTGACTTGCGGAAGGGCTTGATGTTGGATAAACTCATCGATAAAAAATGATATAGTTTGGTCTATGGAAGCAATTTATGATCCTTACTGTCACCTGTATATGACCATATGAAAGTTTTCATAAAGGTCCCAGGGATCACGAGTCAGTCCATAATTCATGGACTAGATGTACAATATGTACATTGACTTGTGAACTCCATTCCCATAAAAATTTGAAGTATATTTTAAATATGTAAAAATAGTATTTTCTCATCTTTAAGCCTAAAAATACACCATTTTCACTTATTTTAAGGGATATTAAGAGTTTGTTAGTTGATTGTATTCTTATTACCATGCTTTTACTCCCAAGAACAAACATGAGGTCCTCTCAAGTAAAGTCTAGGGTTTCATTTGAGATTCCGAATTAAGAGGTTTTGGTCTCGTCAGATAGGTGGGATTTAAATAAGGGCTTTCTTTCACTCTCATGACCAGATTGTTAGATTTTAATTATGATTTTTAACACTTCATGATTAGGGTTTATACCCAACTATGAATCTTTACTTGATTTTATTCCTAGCATAATATTTATGATTTTCATTCTAATTAGGAATAACTAAGCATGATTTTACATGCTTAATCATATTTTAAGACATGAATGTTGATTTAGAATTATTTAAGTGAACCTAGCATGATGTGATCTTACGAAGCCCAAATTTAGTAAAATGTTAGCATGACTAGATTCAATCTTTCAAAACCTCAGTAAAATAAGAATTTTGAACTATTGTCATGCTTTACAATTTTGTAGTTATGAGCAACTAGTAATATGATTTTGGGAGGATTATTTAGCATTGATTAGATAAGGTTTTCAGATAACCAAAACCCATAACTACGTCACCACCATAGGATAAGGGTCCTCACTAATTAAGAGTTATTCCTTTATCCCACTTGGTTTAATTTTCTGGATCAACCTTAGTTAGGATGTATAACTTGACAGTGTACAAATTATCCCTTCTCAACATAGGCCAAACTTTGGACTGTATGTTTACTCATATGGTTTATGTTTGTTAAAAAATGTTAAAACAAATCCCATAGATGTTTCCTAATTTAAGCTTATCATTTTAAAGTTGTCATGGGGTTGCATCAAAAATTGACCCTTAGTCCTTATATATTTTCCTTGGTGATGGATAATTTGACATGGGGAATCTAAGGTGAGGTACCTTGGTGTATGCTA
Organism: Withania somnifera; assembly: GCA_039654485.1. NCBI lineage: Eukaryota > Viridiplantae > Streptophyta > Magnoliopsida > Solanales > Solanaceae > Withania > Withania somnifera. Next base: position 3,467 of record JBDJHY010204292.1, on the reverse strand, counting down.
TTTTTGATTAATGTAGTTTCGGTTGATGAAACCCATAAAGGAATTAATGCTACATTAGAGGTTTAGAAAGAAAATCATGAGTATAAAGGGTTTAAATTGAGAAGGTCCAAGATGGAGTATTTGGAGTGCAAGTTTAGTGAGATGGAGCAGGAAGAGGACCTGATAGTGAAGATGGATACTAGGCTATCGGTAAGAAGGATAGTTTCAAGTATCTAAGGTCTATAATCAAGGTTATATAGAGATTTATTAGGAAGTTTCCCACCATATTGGTACTGTGTGGATGAAATAAAGGCTCACAACTAGAGTTTTTTGTGATAAGATAATTACTCTTAAACTAGAAGAAAAGTTTTAACGGAACCAGCTATGTTGTATGAGGTAGAGTGTCGGCCGATTAACAATTCACACATATAAAATTTAAAGGTAGAGGAGATATGGATGTTAAGATGGATGTGTGGTTTTACTAGACGTAATAGGATCCGTAACAAGGTTATTAGAGGCATGTTGGGGGTGAATGTGGTTGATGATAAGATGAGGGAGGCGAGACTGAGATGGCTCATACCTGTGCCTAGAAACGATACTGATGGCCTAGTACATAGGTGTGAGAGGTTGGAGATTGATGGTTTAAAGAGAGAGGTAGGTAGAAAAGTATTGGAGAGAGGTGATATCACAAAACTTTAGAAAGTTACAACTTATCGAGGACATGACCCTAGAGAGGAAGGTGTGGAGGTTAAATATTAGGGTAGAATGTTAGCAGGTTGGAGGTAGTCTTTGTTTCTTGTTAGGGTTTTTAGTTTGTCTTTGGTTCTTAGGCATCATAATACCTTATATGTAGTGGTTGAATCCCAGAATTTGAGGAGGTTTATTGCTTCTTGTAGCTCGAGGGTACTATTATTTGTTTATAAAATTGCATTTGTTATTATCTTAGTGTTTTTTCATCTCATTATTCTTTGTAAGTATGTTATCATAGTTTTTTGAATTATCGGTATATTATTTTTTGAGCTGAGGGTCTTTGAGAAACAACCTCTATACCTGACTCTTAGGTAGTTGTATGGACTACATACTTCTACCCTCTCTAGACCACACTATGTGGGAATACACTAGGTATGTTGTTATTGTTGTTTTTTATTTTAGTACTTAATATCTCTCATGATTTCATGATTTCCAAAGTCTTTCTAGTATTATTTTTTATGCATGTAATAATATTTATCATCTCGCAGTACTAGCTTTTACATGTTTAAGTCATTGATGATTTCTTAGTTTTATAGTTCAAATATGTTTTAGCCTATAACTCTAAAAAATGAATTATACTCTCAATTTTTTTGATTTTAGACATGCATTGCTTTATAGATGCCTAGTTATACTTTATAAGCCATTAGTATTATCCTATATCCTTAATACATTCAAATGTACTAACCGTATAGTGTTTTTGTGCTTTATTTTACTTAAGATATAGATTCTGGTGCATATACCTAACTTCGTGGATAGTTATCTTAAGAAGATTCTAATAAGCTATTGATAAGTCCTTATCATCCGAGGGCTATTCAACTCATTCAATCTTTCCAGACTATCTTAGTTTTTGGGATTTCAAATTTTTAGATTTAGTTGGGAGCTTGTCCTAGCATTTTATCATTTATTAATAGAAGCTTTCAGATTCATAGACAACTTTAGTTTATTCTGTTATATTCTTACCCAAACATGTACTTTCTGTTATATGAGATTTTCTTTAAGTTGATCTGCTTAAGTTTTATTTTAAAAGCTTTTGCATATGTTTAATTTTAATATCCTTAACAACATGCCAATACTAAGGGACCACTTTGAGTCACTTGTGAACGAGGTACTATCCTCACCTAATGGCAGAATTGAGTCATGGTACTTATGAAACTCATTACTACTCAACTATACTATCAGGGTGAAGTCTGTGGCAGTAATACCTCTCATGAATTCTAGTTGTATCTCCCATGAATATGTTTCTACATCAAGGATTTTATAATTTCTTAGGTTAAACCCTCCAATATTAAAAAGGCCAAAAGTTTATAAGGGTCCCCATTACTTTATTGATACGGTGCAGATGATTCTCATGGACATACATATTAGTCAAAGAGAAAGAGTTGTACTTACTTATTACTAGGTGAAAGATGTTATTGGTACTTAGTATGCATAGTGGAAATTATCTTGAGGGATGATGCAATTCTTGTAGATGAGGCATTTCATGGATGATTTTATTGATCACTTTATGCCTTTACTTATGAGTAACATAAAGATAATAAATTCATGGAACCCATAAAAGGTTACATTAATGTGAAAGAGTACAACCTTATATTTACTTGGTTATTTTTCCCTAGAGGTGGATTTTTTGATATGGGAAAGAATGTGAATATTTATGGTCAAACGTGGAAGACATATAACTATTTAATGTGTTTCATCCTTGGTATATATATATATATATATATATATATTGATGGTTTACGAATAGTATATCAAAGAAAGAAAATAGAAAACCAGGTTTAATACTCAAATAGGAACATGTCACTTTTCACAAAAGATATCAAGGAATTCTCCAAATATATAAAGTTATTTATCTCAAATACCTATGAATAACAAGAGAAATTATACTGGACAATGTTTTAAAGAATCAGGCTTATAGACCCAGTCTAGTCTTGCTCAGAGGACTTTTAAAATACCCTCCTTACAGTAAATGTGGAAACAGACACCTACAATAATGTCACATGGGAATTGACGTGTGCTACATTTGTACCTTCGGGTAAATTTTCACTATCCACCCAAAAAGTAAAATAGAAAGAGCAATAAAGCTAAGTCTATAATTCAACAACCCCTATGAGGACCAAAATAATAAAATGTGCTCCTTTAATAATAAGTTGAGTTCCAAATTTCTTGTACACTTTGATTTCCTTTAGGATGTGGAAAATATCCATATGTTATCACTGGTATGATAAAAACCTTTACTCATGATGTATACACTTTACTTGATCGCAGAGCTACTTTATCTTAGGTAACACTCTATGTTTCTAATATGTTTGGAATGTTTCCATACAACTTAGTGATTTATTTTCTATACATTACGAATGAGGTTTTTTTATATCTGGATGAATTTATAAGGATTGCAAAATCACTATTTTTGATAGAACATGGCGATCAATCTGATAGAGTTATGAATTGTTGACTTTCATGTCATAAAAGGCATGGATTAGTTGTTTTCGAACTATGCTATAGTGAAATATTGGGACTAGAATAGTGAAATTATAGTTTTGAGTTCAACTTATGTTAGAATAGTAGTGCTCAATTTAGTATGTCACACCATAATGTTCTTTAGTTAGATTCAGTTTATCTTGTTCAGGCGTTGCATAGACGTTTATTATGTTATTGTTGTATAACCTATTTACTTCACTTTATCACATATTCAATACATCCTAAGTACTGGTGTATAGTCTATGCTTCATTTTTTACCA
>JBDJHY010204282.1:0-11550 GCA_039654485.1 Withania somnifera | reverse complement strand
GTCTAGATACTGATAATAAGAATAGTTATGGATAATGACATAACATATGACAACTTGGGATATTTTGATAATAATATAAGTTAAAGGATCTTTTAATGTTTTAGACTCGAAAGTGTATCGAGTACTCGGTACTACTATTTTCACTTGTTTTAGTATAAGCTTCACACCCTGGCACTGAGAATTATCATTTGACTAATAAATTCTGGGACTTGAGTCCGACTATGTTTGGCATTGAGTACAATCATTGGCACTTGAGTCCATCGTCGTATGTTAGTGCGTACAATTTTTCAACACTTATCACACATATTATCTTAAGGACTTTGGTGATACCTGTTCTATTGAGGATGTCGGTGATACCATGATATTAAGGTGTTGAACGCCATGACTCACCGAGATTATGTCTTGCTAAGACTATTGATATAAGGCATTGAAGGCCAGATTTTAATACCCTTTGAGGCTCTATAGTATTGATATGTGAGATTATATGTGGTGAGTGTCCCTCTATGGACCTTTCCTCTGGGATGAGGTGACGTGGTTGAAACAAAAAGGACGAAGCAGGGATATACGGGAACTAGGGTTAGCCTTCTAGGGATTCTGCTTACTGGGCCTACCGATGCCGGAGGAGAAACACACACAGGACTTGTTACTTCATTGTGTGTATTTACTTTTCTGTACTTATTTTCTTCAGTGTGCCCCCCGATGTTATGAGGCCTACGGGTAAACGTGTATCTCTATACGCTGCCATTATTATGAGGAATTGGTAGTGTTAATTTACTTTATGTATTTATTGCTGAATTATCATTTATACTATATGTGAGATTGTCTTGCTATATGGGATATGTTTACAAGGTATCATTAGATTATTTTTTCCTTCGCTTACTTGAGTTATCGGAATACCGTCCATGTTCTCTTCCTGTCTTCTATTTGACTCTTGATTAACTATTGTTATTAATAATATATATTGCCGCAAGGATTTTGAAAATGTCCTTCCTTCTTACCTGAGATCCTATTACATGATTTATCTAGCGATGACTTTTTCTTGAATCTTACCTCAGTAGCTATCTTCCATGATATACTATTTTCTTCTATGACCCTACTTTATTATATTTCATTATTTACTATTTTTATTATTGTTATGTGCCTAGTGGGACCTCGAAGCCTTCTGAGTACAGGTTGCTTCGTGGCTTGTACTCCTTCTACATTTGTTCTCCTCGTACAGATCCAAGCACTAGTGGTCGACATTGATTACAGCTTGCGTTTCGTTTTTGTTGCTACTTACTTCAGAGATTCATGGTGAGATTGGCATCAATCTATTCCTGTTTCTCTTTAGATTTGGATTGGTCTCCTTGCACTTTCAGAGATACAGTTATATTAGACTTTTGGCTTTATATTCTCTTCTTAGAGGTTCTATTTTGTTACACTGATACCGTGGTTTGGGAAGTTGTTGACTCTTTGTAATTCCACCATACTGAGTATTTTACTTTCATTTATACTTTACTTATGGTACTTGTTCTTTCCACTATTGATGTAGTAGCCCCCTGCTTCGGCTTCGGGCTAGATGGTTGGTTCTCCTACTGGTGGTAAGTAGCTGCCATCATGATCCGAGAAATCGGATCATGACATATCTACTAGCTATTCCTACTACATAACAAATATAAGGTCTAGTACACAACATAATACATTAGGCTTCCCACAGCTGACACATAAGAAATTGCTTCCATGCTTTCCATCTCCTCATCTGTCTTAGGACATCGATCCTTAGATAAGGAGATTCCATATCTAAAGGGAAGAAATCCCTTCTTTGATTTATGTGTGCTGAACCTAGTAAAAATCATATCAATTAAAGAGCCTTATATAAGCCTGCCATTCTTTTCTTACGCTCACGGAGAACCTTGATCCCAAGAATCTGAGCAGCTTCTCCTAGATCCTTCATATCAAAATTACTACACAATAATTCCCTAACTGAATTTAACAAGCCCACATTATTTCCTATGAGCAAGCTATAATCTACATATAATACTAAAAATATCATTTTGTCCTAATCCCACTTCTTGTACACACAAGACTCATCAAGACATTACTCAAAATAAAGTCTTGACTGCATTGTAAAAAGCCCTAGAAACTTGCTTTAATCCATAAATAGATCTTTTAAGCTTGCATAACATGTGTTCTTATCCTTTTTTAATGAAACCATCTGATTATTGCATACAAATACTTTCATCAAGACTTCCATTAAGGAAAGAAGTATTGCCATTTATTTTCCAAATCTCATAATCATAATGATCAACAGTGGATAAGAGAATAAATAGACTTAAGAATAGCAACTAGAGAAGAAGTTTCTTCCTAATCAATTCCTTCTTTTTGAGTATACCCTTTCGTAACAATCCTAGCATTGTAAGTTTGCACTTTTCTATCTACTTCTCTCTTCTTCTTATAGATCCATTTGCATAAAATGGGTTTAACTTCATCTACAGGTGGTTCTACATGATCTCAGACTTCATTAGCGTACATAGACTCTATTTTTGATTTCATGGCAACAATATATTTTTCACATCTTTGTCCTTTAGTGCTTCATCATATCATTCAAAGACTCAGTATTCAACTCTTCAGGGATTTTTTCAAAAGACTCTTTCAAGAGAGCATACCGAGATGGGTTTTTATCACTCTCACACTACGACTAGTCACTACAAGTGTAGGGGTAGGGTCAGTGGATGCATCATTACGATCTTGTGGTTGAACCACATCATTTGTAGGATTTTCATCCTCTAATGAAATTGACTTAGTACTATTCCTACTACTTTGATGCAATGGATTTTCAGGAACTTGTATTTGTAGAATTATATGTCTATTAACATCTCTCTCACTACTAAAATACAATGGTATATTGATTCCAACATTTGGGGTTTGAGCTTGGTTTTTGTTATATTCAGTAGATTGATTTGTTATTTATTTGCTTAATTCCCGTAAAACCAATTTACTTCTAGGAACGTGGTTTCTTAAGAAATAATTTTCTAGAAACTTGGCATTGGTGCTTACAATGACCTTCTTTTCTTCGGGATTATACAATTGAACACCTTTCATTCCTTTAGGATACCCAACAAAAACACATATTTCTGTTCTTGATTCCAATTTTTCTGTCTTTCCTATGAGCACATATGCTGGACAACTCCAAATTCAAATATGTTTCAGACTAGAATTATGGCCAGTCCATAATGTCATGGGTGTCTGAGGTACAGGCTTAGAAGAAACTAAGTTTAGAGTGTAATTTTCAGTACTAATGTATATCCCTAAAACGAAGAAGGAAAATTAGTATGACCCATCATAGATCTAACTATTTCAAAAAAAGAGTCTTTTTTCTTCTTTCTGACATATATTCTATTGTGGAGTTCTAGATTCTTACATCTGAGGCGTAATCCCCTGTTCTGATAATAACTAATGAATTCCCTAGAGATGTATTAGCCACTATGATCAAATCGCGGTGACTTGATATACTTTTCATGGTGTTTTCCATTTTGTCTTAAACTCCTTGAATTTTTCAAAGTATTCAAACTTAAGGTGTAATAAATAAATCCATTCATAGTTTGAATAATCATCAATGAAAGTCACGAAATACTCATATCCACCTTTAGCTTGAATATTTATTGAGCCAGACAAATTAGGATGAATTAGTTCTAACTTATCATTAGCTCTATTCCTTTGGAGGGGAAAGGTCTCTTAGTCATTTATTCTTCTAAACAGGATTCACATGTTGGTAGTGCCCCCACTTTTAATGAACCTAAAGGTCCATCTTGGACCAATATTGAAATCCTGTCTAGATTTATATGAATGCAAGTGTCACAGACAAGTCTCATTAATGTCAGAATGACATAATATTTTATTTGAACGGTTAACATTATTTAGTTCTTTGGTTTGTTGCAGTTCAGAAGAGATATTAATAATAAAAAGTCCATTAATCAATGTACTAGTAGAGATAAAATGTCATTACAACTAATAACACAACTGTTATCATAAAAATTAACATCATAACCATCTCTCAAAGTTCTAAAAATTGAAATTAAATTTCTTCTATTAGAAGGTGCATATAATGTGTCTTTTTAAATGACAACTCTACCACTACCAAAAGAAATAATAGTATTTTTTAATGCTAAAGCTGGAGCTATTGAATCATTCGCTTGAAAAATATCAACTTAACCTCTAGTTAGCTTACGCGTTTCCTGAAACCCCTGCAAAATTGTGCATATGTGATTAGTGGCTCTGGAGTCTACACAACATCACATGGCAGAAACAGCCTCTAAACACGTTTCAATGATAAGTGAAAGTGAGTTACCCGATTTAATTTTTTCTTCTTGGTTAAGAAAACTGGACAATTCACTTTTCAATAGTCTGACATCTTGCAATGAAAACACTTGCCTTTTGGCTTTTCTAGGCCTCCAATTAGAGCTGCAACAACTTTAGCTTTGTGAGCGTTTTTCTTTTTCTGTGCACCTTTAGGTTTAGAAGAAGAATATTTCTCAACATTCATTGATATAGATAGTGCCTGTTTTATGATAATAGTCTCGGCCCTTGTAGCTCATTCAACAGTTGTAGCAAAGGGAGGTTCTTGTTGTTCATATTATAGTACATGTAGAACTATTGAAAACTATCTGGCAGGGATTGCAATATCATCTCAACCTGAGTTCATTGTCGATTTCATCCCCTAAGACCTCTAGTTCATTCAGAAGAGTCATCATCTTCCCGTCAACATAACTATGATCCTCTAGTTTATTTTGATCCAAAATAGTGCTAAAGGAGTAAATGAAGACATATTTAATATGAGATTGAAAAATATAACAATGGATCAATAAAAATAGTCATATAAATATTTAATGATATATATATATATATATATATATATAATCCTACATCTCAAATAACCAATCGACGGGATTTGAGAACTAGTCATGCAATACATATATATAATAAGCGATTATTCACTCCATGAGATTTTCAGACCTAACTCAAAGGGAGAGTATATTCTTAGTTTAAGTCAAGTCAAAATCAAAATCCTAGTTACATTGATCCAATTATAGATTACTCAATTTAGGAGAGTTAATACAGATTGTCAAACTAGCATAAATATGTGGTGACTTGTATTAAATTTATCTGATATGGTGAAAAGTTAGGCCAACACATAAACTTAATTCTTTATTACTAGTTAATTTTTTAATTATTAAAATGAACCTTTATTATCAAATATTTTCTTTTTAAATTATTGTACAAAAATTTTATAAAAAAGTATTATATCAATATATCCGGTACATTCAATGAAAAGTAGATTTAACCCCCTATCTTTCATTAAATCAAATAATTTAAATTAAGTTTCAATCACAATTCTAGAAGGTATATTCTACCGTTCTTATATGACTGAAACTTTCTCTTGAATCGTACATAACCAAACTAAAATTTTCAAGTTTCAAAGGCGTTATTCAAAGAAAAATTATTCTTAAAAAAATTAAACTCGGCACACCATTATAGTAATACCCGAAATTAAGTGTATATTCGCACACAGTTATTACATATATGATCCAATTAATTTATTATAGGTGCCAGCATGGCTCATGATGTTAATTGTTGGATAATACATGAATAATGACAACAAATACTAACATGTATTACATACAAAGTGTATTGAAAATTAAATCAAGAATTACCTCTTGAAGCATGAACAAATATCTTGAAGCAAATCCAACTCCAATTCTATGATCTTCTCCAGTGATCCTAAAATCACAATTGGACTCTCTCAATACTTGTGGGTACATATTGTGTAGAATACTAAGTTATGATTCTATGTTAGGATCCCTATTTATAGATTTATAGAGAGACTTATCTCAATCCAAATAAGAAATAAAAGAAAATTTTTCCCTCATTTCCGAGACCAAAAAATCAGCCATTTCCTTTTTTCATATAGAAAATAGGATTTCGAGTTCTAGTTTAATTTGGGAACTACAGAGACCATAAAATCAATTAACTAAGGTTTTCTATTATGAAAATAATTCAAAATAAAATTAATTTTAATTATTCTTAACATAATAAGTTATAAATCATTCCACTAAAAATTCGTAACTGCACTCCTCTTTTATATTTTGAAAATTTCCATTAAACACTTAGTTAATTCTCCATGTTAAGATTACAATACTAATTAATAAATTAATTACCAAAAAATTTAATTTAATAATTAATTTTTTAGAGCCCTTCTTATCTTATTTCATTTGGCGGATTAATAAATCTACCAGTCCGTTTAGACATGAAAACTTATAAGTTTCTCATAAAAGGCATATCATCAATATCTATACTGAGACATGAATTGCATTAACTAACTTATTATTTCATATATATATATATATATTTATTATCATTCAACTTACCAGACATATTGATTTATCTCTGAATCTCACCTTTTAATAAATCAAAACAATAATCAATATATACAGCTCATAATAGTTATTTCAAGATTAAGAATATAAATACATTTAACAGTTTAGAGAATATGTTTTTATCAGTCAGTCCAAAATATCTATCTCTACTAGGTCCTGTTCAATACATACAAAATGTACCGGCACGAAAAGTTAGAATTATACCATTCTTGTAATCAAGATAAATTACATTTAATCTCACGTTACAATCATTTTGATGGTTTTTCCAAATTTTCATCTACAATGGTGAACTATTACTTAAACTTATAAGAACCGATGATTTAATCTTTCGTGTATAAGCTCAGACTCTATGCACTAAATCACTTACTATATAAGTTGAAGACACATATATGACAAAATGATCTATATAATACGATACTTTATTGAATTGAATATGCAAATAAAAATCCATTCAATAAATAATACTATATTAAACGCATAGTTAATAATATATCCTAACATATTATTTTTTCCTTTTCCCCGCCTTTTATTTATTTTTTATTAATCTCTTTTTTCATCACTTCAGTCTCATTGCCTGCTCTGACATGATTCATTGTTTTACTTATTTTTTGTTTTTGCTAGTATAGAATTTTAGCTGTATTGTATAGTATAGTATAAAATTTCAGCTATCTTACTCCCTTAGTAAAATATGAGCAGTTGCAAAAGCAAAGATAATAGTCTTAAATGTGGTCACTGTTGGTACTGTAGTGCAAGCATATCTGAAAATTAACTCTAGAATTCAAGTAAATTCGTTGCATTAACATTAAAATTGAAGTGGTTTATTAGAAAGTGGGTTAGGGCGTGTCTGAAGTAGTCAATGATTTTTTTTATAAATAAATGGGCAATTAAATCTAGGAATTTTTATCCATAGAGGGATATAAGAGTTAAGTTTAATGACGGCAAAGTATTTTAGATTCAAAGTATGATAGAAGAAAAAAGTTGGCCAATTTATAAAAATAGAGGGACATATTTGATCTTTTTCTCTAAATTTTATGCAGTCATTTCATGATAGGTATAGTATTGAAACATGATACACTATCTTGATTTTATAATTAGACAAATAAATAGATATAATTATATTTAATAAGAGGATTGATTAAAACAAAACGGAAAAAGTAATTAAATGATGAGATTTGTAAGGAAATAGAAAAAAGAAAAAGGGTGTGCGTTGAGGAATCAAACCAATTATCTTTCATTAAAATATTTCTTTTTTTTTTTTTTTTTTGTGGCTATTCATTAGCTTTAACTTTCTGTTAACCACCCGTGATAAAAGTACGTACACGACCCAGTTGACTTCAGCAGAATCCAAAACTTAGGCTAGTAAATGAGTAACTGAAGCTTATACGGTTAAGACTGTAAGGGGGGGGGGGGTTTGATCATTGATTAGAATTATATAAATATTAGTATTATAAGGAATAGTTATATTAGTAATGTAGGAAATAGTTATGAAAATTTATGTGTTATTTTATATAGGTATTAATTGTGCAATGTTTAATTATTCATATACTTCCTCTGTCTTATTTTATATTACTCATTATCCTTTTTATTAAGTCCCCAAAAAAATGACATATTTTTATTTAGTAACAATAACTTTAAAATATGCAGTTTACCTTAATGAAATAATTTATAGCGAGACAAATATCTATAAGTTATTTTAGACCATAAATTTCTAAAGTCTTTCTTTCTTTCTTAAACTCAATATCAAGTCAAACTATATCAAACAAATTGAATGAACGGAGTATAAGTTATTCATGTGTTAGTTACTCCATCTTTTATCTTACATAATATAATACATGTATTACTCATGCAAGTTTTATATAAACAACAAATAAAACACCACTTTAATTTAATACATGAATAACATACATTCTAACTAGCTGCCAAATATTTATTTATATAAAATTTAATATCTACTTAGCAAACCAGCTACTAAATGACCCCAACTATATAAAGGTATTCGTAAGAGTTGAGAAGGCATAGGGTTTTACTATTAAAAGGTAATTGAACTCCCTCTTCACCAATGAGCTTATGAGAGCATTTTACGTCATTTAATAAAGACTTCATGGGAGAGGGATAGATAGTCGATAATTTTAAAGTATATGCATTTGGTTAATTTTGGGGGAATTTATGGTGAGGTTGAGTAAAGGGGAGTAACCTTGACCTCTGGTGGGGTTATGTGTTTACTTGGGCTCCTGGGTGTGATGATACACCGGTTGTTTATTTTATTTTTTGAGCTTGTAGCTCATGAACTATTTTTGTGTCACTGGCATGGCGGTGCTTCCTGATTAGCTACTTATTTGGACTCATATAGCCATTTAATATAATCTTGTTTGTAGAATGAAATGCAAAATTGGCACACCATGGCGTTAGAGTAAGACTAAAGATATGTAAAGTTAAAATATCATTTGTCCTTTAAGGCATGGTCTGAGATTTTGAAGTCACCTAATTCCTTCTATAAGAGTCAAGATGCGTTATATATGTAAGAAGCGCCTTTATTGCTATATGACAAGCACAGCCAATTTCCATACGTTTTTTTTCAATTGAAAATACTTTTCTTCGTACTTCATCCGTCTGTTTGTTGAAGTTTATAAAATTCATATTAATACTCCAATTCGGGTATTAATAATATTTCGCATGACAATAAGTTACATATACCTGCCACATGTTATAAATAAGCATAATCTATCACAGTATAGTTGAACTAGTATATCTGGTGCCATAACAACATAGAAATAAGTTAAAATAGAGTGCTCACACTTGAAAAACTAGATATCATGTTTAAAAAAAAGAATAGTTTTCATATAAAAATTCATATTGACTGGCTAAACAATTTTTATTGTAACCTATCTATTGTAGGATTTTGAGGCATTATTTGATAAAGTTACCCATTCATAACTTAGTTGACATATATGTGTGATAATATTTTGTGTACAAGATTGAGACTAGATTATTTTAGTGAGCCCTAAAATCTTGTCGTACCCTTTTTTATTTTTGGAATAGATGATGTATAAATTAGCTAAAACATCATGTATTGGTTTCCCTGACTAAATCCAATATATGAATCATATGGACTGCACATATGTAATGACCCTCATGGTCATTTATGATAAATACGTGGCGTTTTGCATTCTAGAGCGTTTTGGTAGTTTCCCCAAATCGTCATACTAGGACCAGTAGTTCGGATCCCTGGCGACTCGATTGAGAAATATCTCAAATTAAATGTTTTAGAGCCTAAAATTAAGTACTCATTGACCAAAGTCAGCTTTCTTTCAGATGAGCTTGGAATCAAATTCCGATCAAGTTTGTGATTTGGAGTTCTCATTTGCAAGTTATGCTAAATTGCGGATTTTAGTTAAGTTTATGGCCTAAAGTGGAGCTTGAGTGGTAATTTGGTGTTCGGATTGTCGGATTAAAATTCTGACACTTCTAGCAGCTCCTAAATGATGATTTTAGGCTAGTGGAAGTGTAGGTATAATTCCTGGACCTGTTGTTGCAATTTTGAGGTGTTGGTGGAGAATTCTTAAAATTTTAGCTTAAGTATTGAATTGGTCAACATTCAATTGAAACAACCTCGAATTTCAATTTTTTCTGCGCCGTTGATTCCGGAAGGTCGTTTCGGGTATACGTGCATATTTGACTTGTCAAAATTAGACTCTGAATGCATTTCGAGTGGTGCTTCGAGGTTTGTTTCTTCCTATGGTTTTGCTGTCAAAAACTGTAACTGATAGACTCTCACGCGATCACGATTCACTGCCTCAGGATCCTACACAATCGCGAGGTAGCTCTCGTGATCGTGATGCTATAGCTATTCCTCTACGCGATTGCGAGGTAGCTCACGTGATGACCAATTCCTTAGTACAACGCGATCACAAGAGACCTCACGCGATCGCGATAAGTAATATAACTGGCAGTATATAATTTCCTGCACGACCCCAAATTTTTATTTCAGCAACCACACTTCATTTCAACCTATTTTTGAGTGAAAATATTCTTCCAAACCTCCTTCCAAGGCTGAGCACGTTTCCCACTTTGTCTCCTTTTATTTCTATGCAATTTGGTAAGTTCCTTCTTTGAATGACGTCTTGAAACTCTTCAATAAATTAGTACCATTAATGGCTGCAATGGTTGAAATTGGTAATAACCTTTCATAATCCATATATTATCGAGAAATTCTTTGTTATTTGATTATACATTGCTCCTAGGATTATTATTACACCGTAATTCCTTCGTTAAATCCATAAAGATTGAATCTTTGACCCTGTTAGGGTCAAATCTGTCCCTTCTGTTTTGAAGCCCTTCCCACACTCGAATTGTGCTTAATTTTAGAGCAAGGGTTCCTAATGACATTGGGGACCCCGTAGTAAAGTTAATTTTCAGTTTAGGCGAGCGGACCCCATAAGCCCCTTTAAGGTCCAATTTTAGGCTTAGTCCGAAACTTAGCATAAAATACATTGTTAGACTCATATTAACATATAAAATACTTTGACACAAGTTTCAGATCTTTTGGAGACCAATTGACATTAGCTAGAATAAGATTCGTGGATCTGCAACGTATTATAGTCGGACGACAGGTAGGCTCCGAGGAACTATTTTTGGGCTTATAGCTTTAATAACTATACTAAATAGCCTCCGTGGGTGGGTTGGCTAGGTTGTATAGTAACCTTGTGCCTTTCTTTCATCTGTTCCATGTTGATACTTATATGTTGGCACCCGAGTAATATGCAGCCTATGACCTAGAAATTGATTAGAGATACCTTTGCAAGGCGTAGGATGTTAAGATTACATGATCATGTATTAATATGAATACTTGTTGAATTGTAGTGCATTCATGACACGAGAGGTTGAGCCTATGGCTTCGATAAGAGAGCATTGGGACTGTGTTAGTATCACCACCTGATTATTGAGCCATAATGGCAAAAAGGATGATTTTGATAACAATGACGGATAATCACACAAAGCAATAAGTGGTAACAATCTAATAAATGCTATTTTCACTTGTTTTAGTTTAGTCTTTACCTTTTAGCACCGGGACATATCACTTTTCTAATAAATGCTGGGGGCTTGGGACCGACTCCGTTCGGCAGTAAGTACAGCCGCT
>JBDJHY010204271.1:0-11550 GCA_039654485.1 Withania somnifera | reverse complement strand
CACTTCACAACTCATCAATTAAGCAATAAAATTGCTATCTTCCTCAATTAATCTCAATTAGCTAAAAATAGTCAATTTAGACATGCTTAAAGTTCATAATTTAATTCATTTAGTAAGGCAAGTAATTATAACACTTCAATTATCAATTCAAGTTTTAAGAATAAACCTTGAAAACAATCATCAACTATTACCTCAAAGCTTCTTTCTTTCTTTTACTTTAATTATGAAAATATAATAACTAATGAGGAATTTCATATTTAAAAAATCATCATGAAAACTTCATAATTTTAACTCAAAAACATCAATTAAATCATTAATTCAGGGAATCATAGTTTATTGAATTAAACAAGAACCCTAGCATGATTCTACATCTTCACAACCTTATTTAAAAAATGGATTTTAAGAAAAAGGATAAAAAGAGTCCTTGTTCATATATACCGTACCTGATTAGAAGAAATTTGATGGTGAAAAATCTACTATCAAGTAGCTATAATAAAGTCTTTTTGAAAAATCACAGTTCTTGCCTCTTTGGAGAAGTTGAAAAAAAACCTTTTCTTGCTTTGATTTAGCCAAAGGATGAATGAATTTTGGGTTCAAGGTATTAATATTGTTATGTTTAGAATCCAAAATATCATGGGTTTATCAAAAAATTCAAAGAAAATTCCCAAAATACCCCTCATTAAACTTTCTTGAAAATCTATCGACACCACTCTACGAGTCATGGAGTAGCGATGTACGACTCGTGGAGTGTTTCTCCTTGGGTCGTATAGTGAGAAAAGCTCACCATAATGCATCCCCCCCATACCACAAGTTAAGAACATGAGTCATGGTATTCAAATCAACAGCTCGTGATGTGCTTCATACTAGAGGGACAAAGGGTGTTTTTTCGAAGCTTCAATATTACAAATGGGAAGCATGAGTCATTGTTTTAAAGAGTACGGGTTATATTTGGATCTCGTGGAACCTTAAAAGGGAAAGTAGAAGCTTTTGGTTATACAGTACAAATCACATCACAAGTCATACTATTTCACACCACAAATCTTACTATAGGAAGCCAACTGTCGTACCACGCACCTAGGAGTATTTCACATCAAAATAGTCTTTAGTAAAATGTCCATAACATTTTACTCCGACCTTCAAATGACATGTGCTTTGTTTCTTTCGAAACTAGACTCAATTAACTTTATTCATATAGGTCATGGGTTACCTAACCCATTATAGATCAGTCGTTTAATGTTGAACCAAGCACTAAGTAACATCAAAACTAAGCTTATTGAAAGAGCCTTGAACTCAACTTTGTGTTATGAGTTGTTTATGACCTTGAATCACTTTATTTAGGATATTATCACCAAGGAACAAGATTCAAGGTGTTACACCAAGCCAACATATAATAAGCAGAAGTAAACTAATGACAACGAGACATGTACCTAGAGCACCAATGCGACAATTGTTAACCACTAAGTCAATAAGAATACAACAAAAATAAGGGAAACAAAGAATCCACACTACCTACAAATAAAGTAAGGAAACATTAAGGTAATTCAAAATATGGCATACAATATCCTACTTGGCACCCACTCCACTAGTAGGCACAAACAGACATCTAAGAAACCCAACATAACTTCCCCTCGTAAGCTCGAGGGGTACAAATAAGTGCTAAATATGTTATTCAAGGGGGTACTGAGGAATTAAATAAGTGTCGTCATCCAGTCTTTCTGGGATGTTCGTGAAACAAGAGGCACCCATGGGAGACATCTTCATATAATACCACTCACCTTGTATACCCATCCCGTGGGTTATGTATAGCCCCGATGCGTAGTGATCGAGGCCGACAGGGAACGTGGAAGGACTTGAACCCACATATAAAAACCTTGTAAGAAGCTAGCTCAGGGAATAGTCATCAGGGAAAGTATGCCAAAACTCGGGCTCATCTTGTATAGAATATCTCAGTGAAAACAAGTCCTTCCGAGAGGCATCTTCAAAAAACTCAGTAGAAAACTCAAGTATCACTGCATAGACCTTTTTCAAAAAAAAAAAAAAAAAACAATGAAAGCTTAAGTAAATAGGATCAGATAGTGTTAGAAATATCTTCATACTGTCAAGAAGTCACGGAAGATATTGATATAATATATAATAAAAAGGTCATTCCCATTTATTATACTGATGAAAACCAAGTTACATTTCAAAAACACCAATGCATGCTCGCAAAACCAAATAAATTAGTAAACTAGATCGTCCTAAGGCTACCAGCTAAATTTTAGAGGATAACTGTTAAGCTCTAATCACTAGTTAAAACCCCTCCCAGCCAAACTATGGTCCAAAGTCTGAGTGATCATGATGCTAATACTACCCGAAGGACACCCAACATAGTCCAAGATCCACATCCACAACAGGGATTAGTACAAGTTTAACATAGATCAATAATGACTAATAACTCACTCATGGTACTTAACGAGGCTAGGATAAATCGCAAAATGATAAGAACAAGCCTAACAAGGTATAAGAACTAATCGGGAAAAATAAGGGTTAAGGAGATAAACACACCTAGTAGAAATTCTACTCGACAATTCCATCTAGGGTCCAGGGCCCAATAATAAGGGCTACACATAAACCATCTGATCTACAACTATAACCCAAGTGAACTAAGAGAGACAAAAAAGAGAACAAGAAGGTAACTTAATCACTATTAATCCCACCATCTCCCTCCACGGCAGTAGCTAAACAATAACAAAGTTAAGAAGTAAAATGACAAAAACAAGATAGAAGCTAAGGACAATAGGGTACCAAACCTAACACCTACACCATAGGCTAGCCAGTCTCATCACAAATACCACATAGGTTCTTACTAGGAGGAAGGAAAATATAGCCTACTTGGGTGCCAAAGACAATCTTGGGATGCGCACCAAACAACTAAAAATCATGAATGAGCCCAAAACTACACGAAATTAGCAAAATAAGAATCTACGGGTCAAGACAACCAAAAAAGACCCATATTTTTAAAGGAATAATTAGGCCAGAATTTGGCTAAACATAGCCTCGTGGGCCTTGCATTCCGAATAAATAATAAAATTCACCAACGCATAGAGCCCCACTCAAACGTCGCGTGGTAGAAAATTAGGGTCAATTAGATGAAAGTTAAAGAAGAAATAGCCTAAAAAGTTTATGTAAGAAACATTTTCACAAGAATTAAAGAGTGAGAAATAGAGGAAAGTACCTGATAGAAGTGATCAAACAAAACTCACAATACCACCAAGAACTAACTCAAAACATGAAAAATAACTCAAGAAATGAGATAAATATATATTAATTTTGGAGTTTGCAAAGCTAGAAATTATTTTGGTCAAATGTATGATAAATTGTCAATGGCTGATTTATCATCCAAAAGGATCAATAAATCAGTCTAGTCTGCGATATTTTTTTTATAGTAATTATGTGAACTTCAAAAATAGGCTCGAAATGGAAATAAAGTCCAATTTGCTAAACCAAATATACAAATTGCATGGAAATGATATTCCAGCCTCAAAGGAACTAACAAAATGACCATACGGGGTTGTTTGAGAAGAATAGAGGCTGGTAGAAAGGATTTAAAAGAGCCAAGGAAGTTAAGAACCAACTAGACGTCCAAAATGAGCTCGAACACCCACCGAAAGTGCATCAATATCCTACTAGCCCAAATTTGACATTCTAGAGCTAATGGAAGTATCAACTTTCTAATATGGCATTGTGATCATCAAAAGATGACTCACGTCAACTCCTTAACTCCATATGAATGAAATTTCTAAAAACCAGCTCAAAATAAGAAATAAAACTCGGGGACATAAACCAAAAGTCCTACTAGACCAAAGTCTACATTCTGGAGCTAAAGGAATTGTTGGAATTCAATTTAGAGCGCGTTTGCTGGGAAATCACTCTAAACTTTGACATTTCTAAAGTTAGAACTCTAAAACATGGAAACTTGATATAACAAGTTATAAAACTGTCCGGGAGCCGAGTTGCTAGTCCTAGAAAGTCATAAATGACTTAAAGAAACTAGTGGGATGCTCTAAATACAAAAACCATACAAAAACATCGTAATTACGCCGGAGGGTCATTACAAAAGCCTAATTATCAAGTAAACCCCTAAAAATAAGTCCATAATGGACAAGCCGCAGTAAAGGAGGAAAGTCAAACTAATACCGGGTTGAAAGAAGAAAAAATATGGGTCAAAATCCATGGACTTGAAAGTCCAAATCCGAATAGTAAATCCCTGACTTAGTCTCTTCAGCTCTCATTTTTTTTTTGTTTCTTGTAATTATTTATTTGTTGGTATTAACATGTTTTAATTATAGTCTAGATGACTTCTCAATGTGTTCAATTTTATTTTATCATAATTCTATTTACTTGTTTATTAAAATTCTCTCATCTAAGTCACCTTACAAAATATAGATAAGAATAGAGCCTTTAATTAATTCTTTTTTCCTAAATAAAATCTTTGAAGGTTCTATTAACATAGGAAGGAGTTTGAAACTCTCACAAACTTGAAATAGTTTTTGTCAAATTCGCATACTTTCAAAAAGAAATGGTTCCATTGAATTTTAATTAGTGAAAATAATTTTTACTTTAAATTTACTTTTTCTTTTATTTTCAGAATAGTTTCTTTACAGTAAAAAGGATTTATTCTTGATACTTATTCCCTTATTTCATAAATGACTACTTTTTTTTCAATTTGACAAAAATAGAATAGTACTCTTTAAATAAATTCATTACTGACTCAAAATTGGGCTAACCTTTTTTGAATAAATGAATTTCATTCTCTCAAAAAACACCTGAAGTATTTATGATTTACTTTGACATTTGATTATGCTACACAAAAACTATTGATGTTTAATTTCAATGCATGGCAACAATAAGCGATCCATAATGAGTTTGGTACTGCATTAAGATGAAAGATAATATGGATGCTAAGTACTATATTAGAAAGTGGATGATTATTAATGTGCACAAGTTACCATTTATAAACTTCTCTTTGGAGGAATGACTGACATTGGTTGCTACAAAGCTCAACGGGAGTCATTAATATGACTATCCCTTATTTTTGAAAAGAGACCACTATCCTAACTCTCTTCAAGGATCAACACCTAGGGTTGTAATGGCTAGTTCCCACATCTGTATAAGGGACTAGTCTTCAAAAGGAAGACATATTCTTTATAAGTCCTCAAATATATTTTTTTTATTTGATTTACTTTTAATAAGAAAAATTTCAAGTAAGGCATGGCAGCAAAATATAATGTTTACGAGCCTCCTAACAGAATCAACATTTATTGTGATTGAGCTGAGTTAACAAACTCAGTAAGGTCCTTGTCTATGGGCTCCTAACAGACTCATCAAGTCATGTATTTACTAAGCCCTAATAGATTCAGTAGGTCATGTGTGTCAGAAGAGCTTCTAACAGACTTAGTAGGTCAGTGTATTCGTTAAGATCCTAACAGACTCAGTAGTGTGTGAAGGGGTTCTTTCATAGGCTTAGCATTGAGATGTTGGGTTCATAATTAGACTCAATCATTTGTGTAAAAAAGCTGTAAAACTAAGTTATTCAATAATCAGTAGAGGATAGAGAAAAACTAGTGAAACCTACTTGCAACCCAAAGGACTAGACTAAGGCTTACTTTTATCCCTAACTAGTAAAAATATCGTGTTTACATTTTCTTTTTGCACTGATTTATATTGCTTATTCATCGTACTACAGTAACAGTCGACTATATCATCCAGAGAGCCGACTAAGGGAAAAGAATAATTTACAATTCACCTTCCTCTTGCACTTTCAATTAGTATCAGATCAAGGTATTATATATATTTCTTAACAATAAGTGAGAAAAGATTTAGAAGCTTGGCCTAAAATTCCTGAAATAGCAAGATATAAATGGGTGAAAACTGGTTTCAAGAAGATTTATTAGTATCCCATCCTCCTTGCTTTAACAACTTATATTATGAATAATGAAAAGATAGGATGAAAACTTTCATTCAATCTTTCGGTTATGAAGCTTGGTTAGTCATTATATGGGCCAAGATCTACATATGAAAGCAATGATAGTAAAACCTCGGGAAGAAAAGCATCCACTTCATAAGTCATGTTTGTTTCACAAATCAATGCCAAAGCAATACACTTGCTTTATTATGCCTTAAGTAAAAATGACTTTGAGAAGATATCCTCATACAAAACTTCTAAAGAAATATAGGAGATGCTTGAAAAAATTAACAAAGAAACTACTATCAACAAACAAATTCAGAAAAACATGGACAATTCATCCATAAAAGACTCGAAGAAAGAGAAGAAGCACGAAAATCAAGGAAAATGACATCTTTTAGGAAGGTCAGAAAGAAAAAAAACCTTCATTATTGTAACCAAGATAATTCTTGTGCTAAAAGGAATATCTACACTATCTTTGTCACAACCCGATTTCGCAAACCATGATGGCACCTACTATACCACCAATAGGAGAACCAAACCCTATAGTCCGACGAAGCGGAGGACTACTACATTAAATGAGAAAGTACATCAAAAGTCAAGATAATCAAAATAAACAAAATTCATAAAGAATGAAACAACTACCAAAAATCCGGTATCAGTGTCAAATGAACCACCAAGTACAGAAATGATAAAACCAAATTAAGGGCAGTACTCTGAAATACAAAGGAAATCAACAAAAACATAAGTCCAAAGAGAAGAAGGAACAAGCCAGATTCCAAGCTCACCCTGAATCTCTGATATAAATAACATCCGAACGAACAACTGTCTGTATATCACGAACGGGAACCTATACTCGGATCTGCACATGTACAATTGTAGTATGAGTACAAGTCGCTGAAGAAACCCGTACCTAGTAGACTTCGAGGGCCCATTGAGCACATAATAATAATAAATGCAGTAAATAATAGAGAGCAAGAAAAAGGATCACAGAAGCAAATAGTATAATACGGGAAAACCAGCAACTCAAGTACGAAACAAGTGTCACATAGACTAATAGCGCTAGCTAGTCACATAAGAGGATTGTTGGCAATGAAAGAGAATGTACCTGACATCCTTGCAATAATATATTTAAAATATAATACAGTAAATGGGAATCAAAGAAGATAGGAGTAGAATATGGTCGGTATACCTGTAACCTCAAGTGAAAGGATAAATAACTGAATAAGAGTGTAAGGAACTAATCCCATATAACATGAAATAACAAGTAGCTAATAAGGACAACTAAGATGTAATACAGATAATAAAGTGAAATAATTAAACACTAACAAGTCCCCCCTGAAAGAAGCATCGCGTATGCAGAAACATGTTCACCCATAGGCCCCCCAATCCGACCTGTGAGCACACTGAAGAAAACAAGTGCAGAAAAGTAACATACACATGATCGTTATTAGAACCTCACATCTTAATTTCAGAATCGCATTGAATCACAATTGGCACATAGTGCCCCGCAATAGTGTTATCCCATCGCATCTAGTGGATCATATCAATAAATATCCGCTAGCCGTATTCCGCAAGTCAAGACATTCAACGCCAATGTATATGGTAGTATCACCTATGGTCCTCAATAATCAATATCATTATGTTTCCACAACTGCTAGTACCATGTGTGTCAAAAAGTTGTACTCACTATCGTACAACGACGGTCTTAAGTCCCAGCGATGTACTCACTGTCACACGGAGTCAGTCTCAAGTCCCAGCATTTATTAGTAAAAAGCTACTTTTTGCGGTGCCAGGGTGTGATGATTGGACTAAAACAAGTGAAAAAAGTGTTACCGGGTGCTCAATACAATGTCGAGACCAAAACAGTAAAAGATAATTACTTATATTATTATTATTATTATTATTAAAGCACCCACATTTGTTTCTTTATACCACTATGAAACGCTATCATTAAATCATCCGCTATCCATCATGGCTCATAAATCAGGAGGTGATACTATCCAACCCCAATGCACTCTCATTGGAGCCTTAGGCTTGGCCTCTCGCATCATGAATGCACAGCATATCAACAACATATATATATCAATATATAATCATGAATTATCCACTGCCTATGCCTTGCACAGGTATCTCTAATCAAATGCTAAGTCTCGGCCCCATATCACTCGAGCGCCAAAATATCACTATCAACTTAGAACGGATGAAAGAATGGTATAGGGATGCTATACAACCTAGCTACCCAACCCAAGGACATCATTTAGTACAATTATTTAATCTATAAACCTAGAGATAGCTCCACAGAGCCTACCTGTTGTCCGACGACAAAGCTTTACAAATCCATAAATCATATTCCGACTGATATCAATCGTGCTCCAAACGATCTAAAACTTGCTCTAATGAATTCTATATATTAATATGAGTCTAACGGTGTAATTTATGTTAAGTTCCAGATTGGCCCAAAATTGGGCCTAAAATGGGCTTGCACGACCGGCTTACCAAACTGCAAGAAAACTTCACCATGGGGTTACCAACGCTACCAGAAACCCGTGCTCCAATTTTGAGCACAATGGGAATGCGGGAAGGGCTTTAAATCAGCCCGGTCAGATTTGACCCAAAAAGGGTTAAAGGTTTAATCTTTATGATTATAACGTTGGAATTATGATGAGTTAATGATCCTAGGAGCAATGTATATCCACTTGACGAAGAATTATAAGAAAATAATTGAGTTATGGGATGATTTCTTCAACTTCATATTTCAAGCCATTAATGGGGAAAATTGAGAAAATAGGGAAGAAAAAGAGAAGGAAACTTACCCAAATTCATGTAGAAATCAATAAAGAACATTGAGGAGAATTTACTTGGTCTTAGAAGGGTGTTTGGAGTATTTGTCGCCCTAGATCTAAAGGAATTATGTTTTTGGTTGAAGTAATACAAAATAGGGTAGCTGCAGGACTTTATATTGCCAGTCAGGCTTCACCGTGATAACCTTAACCACTTTAGGCTCTAAAACTAAGTACTTGTTGAAATAATACAAAATAGGATATCTCCACTTTAGGACACAACCTTAACTAAAATACACAATTTCACATAACTTACAACCACAACCGCAACCTCCGAAACATAAACTTAAGGTCAATCTTGACTTTATTTGGTATTCCGAAGCTAATGGAACTGTCAAAATTAAATTATGAGATTGTTTTGAATGAAAGTTGACTTTGGTCAATGAGTACTTAGTTTTAGGCTCTAAAAATAGAGAATTTGAGATATTACTCGACTGAGTCTCCAATGATCCAAACTGTCAGTCCCAGCAAGTTATGAATGACTTGGGGCAATTATCGAAATACTCTAGAATGCAAAATGTTGCTTATTTAACATAAATAACCATGAGGGTCATTACACTTCAGTTCTCTATTTGAACCCAATCTATAAAAGATAGAGCCCTATCAGTTCAGTATGTTAATCATTGAGTAGCTTGGTTTCGTGTGCAGAAGAGAAATAGATCTAGTTTGGTTGACACCTTTGATAATTTTGGAGGATCATGGGAGAGTTCATTTGACTTATGGTTTGGAAACAGGGAGTTAGAAATTTGCATTTGGATATTTATGGATAGTTCCATTATGTATCAACTGTGGAATTTGATTGATACAATAGGTGTTTAATGTATATTTGAACAAAGTGTCACAATGGAAAGGTAATGACATGTATCTTAGAGTTTTGGTTCTATAACCTAGGAAGATGACTAATTGGGTAAAGGAATGAATGTTGGCCTTAGGTCATCCAGCTTCCACAGGTCGCCATGTGGGACTCGACATTTGGATAATCAGAAAACTATATATGAGTCAGAATGCACCTATGTCTATATTGATGTAGAGGGTCATCAATATGTTTGTAGTGGTAAGATTACCTATTCGGTAAGGAAGGATTGATATTTTGGTTCATGTAGTATTTATTTGAGTTTCATGATATACTTGGGCTATTAGTTGTACCTATGATTTATTATTCTCAGTTATGGTCTATGTCGGAGAGAGTTTCTTGTTAGGTATGTCATGTTATCGTTCTATATGAAGCTAGCAGGTACATCTCAATAAGAAGTTAATGAGTGTCTTAATAGAGTTGGTTTGAGTGGTTCGTGGGTACTGAAATGGTTAATGGGTACAACTTTGTCATCTCTGAAGAATGGGTCACCGTTCTAGCATTAGAAGTGGTTAAAAAGTATATTGTTTTCTTGTTGGTTAATCTACCTTCTCAGTTTTTAGTAATGACAACTAGACTAGTTGAGATCCTCTTCAATGAGTCTAAGTGGATTTATGATCGAATTGCACGGTTTGAGTTCTGTTGGATTCTTATGCTAATGGATGACACCATTATGAGT
This sequence comes from Withania somnifera, assembly GCA_039654485.1. Taxonomy (NCBI): domain Eukaryota; kingdom Viridiplantae; phylum Streptophyta; class Magnoliopsida; order Solanales; family Solanaceae; genus Withania; species Withania somnifera. Next base: position 1,231 of record JBDJHY010204271.1, on the reverse strand, counting down.
GAGTCAGTGGCAACGTGAGCACCTGTTGAGTGAGTGTTAGTTTACCTTCAGCTTCACATTCGATGATGGGAGATATTGATCCATAAATTCAAGTTGAGGTAAGAAAATGATTCCATTTGATGATTGTGAGGTTGTTTAGAGATTTCTATCTTGGGTTGATTAAGTGGAGTAACCTTAGGTACCTTAGTCATTGCAATAGTGTGGTAGTCCACCAGTTCGGTTGTATTGGTGGTTGATATTTAACTATTCTTTAGGTGTAGATTCTCAGTTTTGACTTAAAAATTCAGAATGGTGATCTTTTGTGATAGTTCCATTTTGAGAAGTTCACTTGAGAAACGAAAATAGGCTTTGTAAGTTATGCTTTAGTTTCTAGCTTAAGGTAGTATTTCATTCTTCTCTTATGTTCGAGGACGGACATGGTTTATAGTGGTGAATGATGTAATGATCCTCAAGGTCATTTTTTCATTCTCAATATATTTTACTATTTTTCCTTTTTTCGTAATTGAATTATGGAAAACTAAGTTTGGTTTCATGGTTGGTTCGGGAAACGGAAAAGAATTTTGAGCAAGCTTTGGAGAATTCTCAGTTTCTAAGATTAAAGTGGGAATTAGTTGACTTTAGTCAACATTTGGAGTTTGGAGCCTCGGATAAAAAATTCATCAATTCCATCAGCTCCAGAATATAGAATTTGGTCTAGGAGGATGTTCGTTTTCCATTTTATCCCTATCGTTATAATTTTGAGTAGTTTTACAGGATATGTTGGAAGTTTAGAAGGAATGGTTGACTTGGGTCAACATTCGGAGTTAGAGTGCTTGTATTTAAAATACTGTGATTTCATTGGATTCAAGAGGTCCCAAATGAGTTTTGGGTACTCGTCCAGAGCTTAGCGGTTTTGACTGTGGAGTGTTAATAGTATCATTTGAATTAAATAAACTTTTTTTGATATTTGGATGGTACCAGTAGATCCGTATTGAAATTTCATGACTAATGCAAAAAGAATTGGGTCATTTCGCTATTGTATGAGGAGGTTATGGCCTTTTTAGCAAATATTATGTGGCTGGTGCAGAAATTTCTGGTGCATTTATCTGTGTATTTAAATCTCAAATTGTATTTATTTGATATTTTAAGCATATTTTGTGTTCTAAAGCTCGGAACTGAGTGATGCTTGCGGCATTTTTCTAGGTTTAAGAAGTGAGTTAGTATCCAATACTCATTTGGGCATTCTTCCATG
>JBDJHY010204261.1:0-11550 GCA_039654485.1 Withania somnifera | reverse complement strand
ATGACTAGGGCATCAATGGAGGGAAAACCCTGATTTTATGGAATTAAACGGATGAAATTACTTACTAAGGGTAAGGAAGATGTATGGAATCTTCAAGAAACTTTTCTATGGAGTTTAGGGATGTTTCCAAGGCAAATCGTGCTAAGAGTTGAGAGAAAACTTGAGGAAATAATGAACAATAAATGGGGATGAAACTGATAAAATATGCCTTAAATCACTTGTGCTGATAAATCGGTATCCCTCTGAAGTTGGGAAGTCACATACAGGTGCTAATTTATTGTCTAAATTTTTTATTTATTGATTACTGATAAATCAGTATTTTTACCGATAAATAGATCTATGCATGCACCTGCAAAACAATGCTTTTTAGAAATTTGAACCATCGGTATAAAAATGAAATGGAGTCCAATTTTTACAAACCAAATATGTATATTATGTGTAAAACACATCCTGGACTCAACATATTTGATGAAATGGACATCGAAGGTTGTTTTAGAGAAAATAACCCTCAAATCGAGACTTAGGCAAAAGGAGTAAATTCCAACTTTCTACAAACCAACTCAAATTGAGCACAGACTCCATAGGGCTAAATTTACTATTTAGAAACTGATCGAGGCATCAGAAATCCATTTTGACTCTTTAAACATCAAAATACCACTCAAGCTCCAATTTTAGGCTTTGGCTTAACTAAAATGCACAAATTAGCACAAATTGCAAATGAAAACTCCAAAGCATGAACTTAAGGTCAATCTTAACTTTGTTTGGCATTAATTGTCATAATTTAATTCCGAGATTGTATTGAAGGAAAGTTGACTTTAGTCAATGAGTACTTAGTTTTAGATTCAAAAAAAGGCAATTTGAAATAAATCTTAATCGCACCGCCGAGGAATCGGACTGTCGGTCCCAACAAGTTAATCAGACTGTCGGTCCCAACAAGTTATAAATAACTTAGGATAGCTACTGAAATGCTCTAGAATGTAAAATGTTATGTAATTCTCATAAATTACCGTGAGGGTCATTACACCAACTTGAGAAATGGAATCAAGAAAAGGCAAGAAAGGTCAATAAAGGGAGGAAAAGAGTGGTGTTTGAACTCCAGAAATTTGATAAGGGTGCATCTTTGAAAAGAGAGGTTTCCAGATAAAAGGAATGGGTAGATTAATCCTAGAGGAGACAATCCTTTTCAAATCCTTATAAGGATAATGATAATACATAAAATATTGATTTTCCCCTAGAATTTAAGGTGCACCCTACTTTTAATGTGAGCGACCTTTCCCTATTTGACTTGTTGAAATATGATGAAGATCAAAATTTGGGTACGAATTCTCCTGAAGATGGAGAGGATGATATGAATATATTTTCAAGGACTTTCACCTGAAGCCAAGCTAGAGAGTTATAAAGACTTCAAGGCTTATTCATGCACTAGGAAGTTATTGATGAGGTTATGAAGCTTGAGGGACCAATTTTCATATGAAGGATTGCTTAGGAGGGTCAAGGAGACAATAATTATGATGAAATAGAGCTTGGAGTGGACTGTATAACTTGGTACTCAAGGAAGCCATCCTGGTTGGCCTTGGCAGCCAAACACTAGCTTTGGCGATCAACTTGACCTATTGGATCAATTTTGAGCCTAATTGTATAAAGTGAAACTTAGTCTTGTATAAATACCTATTATTCTATTTTCTTGCATATATTTTGATGATATTAAACTTGAATACTGTTGGTGAGTTTGTAATAGGCTTTTGGTTGATCTGCTTGTGAGAAACATTAGTTTCTTAGGGTCTAGTGATTCTCTTGAGGTTATTGTAGGGGTGTAGCTCTTAGGTATGGGTTAATAAATTGGTTATTGAGGTTTAATTTACCTCTTAGTTCTATTGGTTTTCTATCTTCGTGTTACACTATCTATCCTTTACTTTCCTTGTTCTTATTATTTGGTAATTATTTTTTATTTTGTATTCATATAAAAATGATACAATTTGGGTTTGAGAATTTGAACTAAAAATTCAATATGAAAATGAGAAAAATAAAGGATATGAAAATACGATACAAATTCAAAGAAATATGAAAAATTTAATCAATCAACAATGAATAGACTAACGGTACATCCATGAAAATGTAACTCGATAATTAGTTGATATGAGAAGTACTTGATCAACTAGGACATTCACCTAAGCCTAGCTAATCAACATTCGGTAACCAAAGGATATACCAAAAACAATTACAAAGAAATTACACTACGAAATTAATCTTAATTAGGAATCCACCCACTATCAACTACAATCTAAGGTAAGAGTATTCAAATCTCAGTTCAAATAAGTTTAAGTAGATACAATAACTAAGGCAAGTGTTTATTGGCTTGAATTTACAAGTCTAATCACTTATTACAAATATAGAAAAAATAAATCCATTTAGGCCCTTTGAGACCGCCAAAAGTTATTTTAGTATGCTAAGTGTTATATCAGGCCACCGGGAAGTGTTGTGATTTGAAGTTGGCTTCCAAGAAGATCAGCTGACTGCTGGAGGTATGTTAGGTATTCTCCATGTTGGGAAGTGAGGTATTCCAACTATCCATGCTCTATTTTTTTCCAAGAATTTCACTATACTTGAGTTTGTTGAGTTTATGAAATTTAAGGCTTGGATAAGTCTTTTATATAGCCACTTTGTTGATCATGCTATATATCCATTGTCTAGACCTTAAAGACTAGCTATATCATTATTGTCGCTGAAAAATATCATATCAATGACCCCCACCAAAATTGTGAGCTTACTAAAAGGCTCAATAATAACCAAAAGTTCTAGACTAGTTAGCATTTTAGAGCACCAGGCTCTCAGTCTCAACATAGTATTTCATAAAGGAACCCTAACTACCTTAGTTGCAATATGTATGGTAAAAACCATACAAGGGAGTATTGATATAGTAGAGATCTATGATATGTGTGTTTCCGTCAAGGATACTTCCTAAAGAATTTTCTATCAGTGAGAAATAACAATTGGGGAAATAAAGCCCAATCTACTACTTTATCTACTCTAGTAGGACAAGTTGAAAAAAAAGGTTCTACATCAAGAATAGGTGGGGTTTAGAACCACTTATATGTCTTTTCAAGTAGTTAAGAACTGGAAACCACTCCAAAGGTTGTTGTGGTTATGTTAAAAGTCTTTCTTGTTGATGTTTATGTTTAAGTTTTCCAGAGGTTATTTATGGTTGTTTTCCTTTATCTTTTGTAACCACTTACATTTCTATGAAATATGGAATTGTACCAAATAGATCCTTGAACCTTTATTTATTTCTATTGTTTAGTTAATAGTCATAGATGAACAAGTTTATAGAAATTATACAGTTACCATTCATCACATATACACCATAGCCGACCTAATTATGTTAGAAATAGTCGGTTGTTTTCATGTTATAAATCAGTTTATTGTATAATGAGAGTTGTGAAAGTCTAGCTTCCTAGGATATCAGTCTTAGTGTGGAAAAGAAAGTCCGATCCAGCGAAAGGGTAAATTATTCATACCTTAGGGACAAAAAAATAATTTCCAAGGCGCACATCTTTCATTTAGTCTAGATTAACAATTCTGATGTCAAAGTTCCATCCCTTCATTCAGTTTTAGTGGTAAATAATTATCTAAAAGTCTCTCTAGATTATCTCTCCAATATCACTCACCATAGGGAGATATACGATAGGCTTTTGCACACGTGTAAGTGTATGCGGTCTAACAAGTAATATAGTGGCTCTTTTCAGAGCAGGGATATCGAACCCAAATGACTTGGAGTTAACAATTTATTAATTTCAAACTTAACTTTCTATTTAACAAATGAAATTTGACCAATATAAATAAGAGTTTGAAATTATAAACTAATTAACAGAAATAATAAAAATGTGAACTTTAGGTTATATCTAAGATTTGGAGAATTCCAGGGTCAAAACTTACTCAACATTCATGCCTAACTATAGTTATACATTGGTTTAGTTATCTATATTGATTATTGATTACAGGATTGATAATATGGTCATGGTCTCTTGATCCTCTAACAACCTACCAAATATGATGATATAACTATATAGTTGAGCGGAGATAGGAAATCAAATCTAGTGCATTAAGTTGCTTTCCCATTTTGTAACCAAGAAGAACAATCTAGGTAAATCTCTATCCTAGATCTAATCGCTCTTTATTCTCTCTTAATATATGATCAAAACTTCCTATGTTCCATGTTCTAACCCCCTTATCATCTCTAGAATTCAAGGGAAACATATAGGTTTATCCTAAAGGTCACGAGTCTTTAGAATAGTAAGCATAAGAGCATAGGCACAATCAATATGATAAAAGCATACAAAACTATTAAAAAAATTAAAAAAATCATTCTTGTAGCCTTAACCACGGAAAGGGGGTGTTTAGCCACTCATAAGTTCACAAATAATCTCCATAAATAAGTTACAACAACAACAAAAAGCCTAGTTTATTCAAGATAGAGTGTATGAAGTCAATACCACTACCTTAGGTTGAGGTAGAGAGGCTCTTTTTGATACACTCAATCTCTATGAAGAATTTTATAAGCAAAAATACAAGAAAACTAAATTAAAGAAGAAGAACCTTAGGTGTAGAGCTCTTGCTCTCTTATTTTTCTCATAAATGAGTGTTGATCCAAAGATGATTAAAGATGTGACTATATACCATATAGATCTCTAAAATCCATCCAAAATCACCCCCACATCAAGTTTATTTTATAACAAACCAGTCCCAATACTTAACATAGCTTGAAACCAATTTTGCACCATGGGAGTAAGCCTCTCGTCGTGAGGTTGACCTTATGGACTAAAGGGCACATCGCATGAGATATATTGGGGAAAAAGTAAGTATACATTTTATATATCATTCCTGAATTATACTTTCCCAAGTAAAGGGCGTGTTGCCAGGTACACTGCCATACAAAAGTTGTGCGAAGCCAAGTGCTATTCGAGCTTGTCTTTGTTAACCAACTTCCTCATTTGCTCCTTTAAGATACCTTCTTGGTTGCTATGTCATCATGGGTAATTTAATTCTGCAATTAAGATCAAAAAAGTTCCCAAACACTCAGAATTTAATCACCATAAGTATGACTCTATCTAACGAGAGCAACCAAGCATAGGCGATGCTAGTTATCTCATCTTGAGTTATCCTTGTCAATTTGCTTCATGTTGAGATTACGTATTGATTTTATTCTATTAATAAATCATAAAAATATGAAAATAGGTGATAAATAATAATCCATTCATCCACATTTATTCCTTACAATCAATTCTTCATAGCATCAAAGATAACCACACACAAGCTTACCCAACATTAACTAGTTGCGCTTATGGAATTCACTCCTTATTCCATCAACCTTTATGAAATGTGTCCATCATCACGTAGCATCATAATAATTCATACAAGAACCCTATCAGATCTCATAACGAATATTAGGTCATTAAATAGACAAACTCAAACAAAGTACGCTAAAACATGCTTAAACTATCCCAATTGAACTAGTTATCTCGTCAAAGCTTTATTTTATCATTTTATACTTTTCTTGGACCAAATGTACCATAAAAATTATAAAAATGGTACTTATAACACATTTACACTATTATTACCCCTTGAGATCACAAACACACCAAGTTATCCTCAAAACAAAGCTACAAAACAGGTACAAAAAGGTAAACGTGTGTCTATTTTTACCTATGATCAAAACCCCGCACTTAAAGACTTGGTCATCCTCGAACAACTATTTAGTCATATATACATCAATAAATATTCTAAAAATACTAATTGTAAAAATAAACTCATGCCAAAACTACGATGACTTAGTTCATTCCTGTCGTGCTTTTAGCTTAGATTTCCTTCATGGGTTTACAACACATAGATTGATCTAGGCTACGGGTGCCAGAAGAGGAGTATATGGAGGAGGAGAAGTATATGGTGGAGTTTGAGGTATACGGTTCAAGACTTCCTTGGGTCCTACCTTCACGAGCCTTATGTGCTAGAAGAATGTGTGTAAAAAATGATGGAGGACGAATTCATACCCCACTACATTTACATAGAATATTTCCTATTAGTTTTACCCACTTTGCTAATAGGGAAAGTCGGTTAGGTTTTTCTTGTACCCTCCAGCTTATATGGATCCATCGGGTTTGTTGACATTGTTTGTATCTATTATGCCCTATTTGGAGGGAGTGTAAGGCTGATTAGATCTTGGTTTCTATGTTTGTTTTAACTTGTTTTTTCCTTGCAAGCTTATGGGGGCTCAGTAAGGTTGCAGAGACATTACTTGTTTCCTTAGGCTTCTTAGTAGGTTATTTGAAGAATATGTATGGATCATCCTTACCTTATGTATAGCTTACTTGGATTTGTCTAGCATCCCTTCCTGCTCTTCCCATTGAGCTAACCAATTTCATATCTTTCTCTAATGAGCCCATTAATAGTCATTTTAGGCTTGAGGTTAGCTTACCTATAGAAGGGTTGGTAGATTCCATCTTGAAATGGTAAATCAAGTTGTTGCATAACATCTGTCAAATCTCTGTATCTCTAAAAGGTATAAGAATTTCTCACAACTTGTCCTCCTAGAGGTCCTTACTAATTCCAATTAGCATAAGAACCAAGTTATATATTCTGGACCAAATCTATAGATATTTTACATGTAGATTAGCCTCATTTACCGATATCTAATCTAAACTTCTTTCCTTTTATGAGATTTTTGAACGTACCTTGTTCTTCAACCCATTTGATATCATATTACTTTTTGAGTGATGATAGTGATGGTGTAACACAGTTTGCACTAGGTCTCCAGTCCCCGGTGCTAGTCTAGTGCAGTTCCTTTTTCTTCTCCAGTGCACTGGGCTTTTTCTTTCCCTCTATTTTTTTGTGGATTTTAATTTTACCTAAAAAATAATAATTTGTAAATATACTACTTGGCTATCAAGTTAAGTAAATATGATGTTGGTACACCCATACTAATTTGTTGCATGGATACTCAGACTTTCTTGAATCCATATTAACAATATCCGTGATTCTCCTCAACATCTTCTATAACATTCTTCCATAGAGGGACCATCCCAAATTCACAGTATTCTAGTCTTTAAAGTTTACAAAGTTACTAGAAAATCCTAAAGACAATAGTCATCCATTTATCGAAGGAAATGTATCGCACATGACTATATTTTGGGATGTTTCATTAAATAATTGCATGCTTCAAAGTTTCCATAGAAGTGTACATGAGAAAGAGTTACTTGTTTTACTCAGTTTCTACCAATCTATCAAAATTATACATGGCTAACCCCTACAAGTAATTTATATGTGAATCAAGTCTATCTCAAAAATTACAATTTAGTACGTATAAAAATAATGACAACAAAAATCTAACAAAATGAGTCATATTTTAATACTTCATCAAACCCATAAACTAAATATATGAAATTAGCCTTGAAAATTTGAAATTAATTGTTCCAATTATTTAGAGCTAATTAATCAACCATAACAATACACATTATCCTATAATGAATTCATAACAAGGTACAATAAACTTTGGAGTTTTGCACAAACTAAAACGTTAATACAAAATAAATTGCATAGTGAAATTGAAGAATGGGTTTAACAAGAAATAAGGAAGAAAAATAAAATAAAATATACCACTTTGAAGCTTTGTGAAACTTGGAAAGCCACAAAATTTTTGGTAGTGACAATTATTCCATCTTATAAGGAGGTAAATTTAGGGACAAATAGAAGTATAGGAAAGCAAACACATTTCAAAGACCAAACTACTATCAAAGACACCCGCAACAAGGACAGAATAGAACTGGATAAAGACAATTATAAGAACATACATGAGAAGGTAGATGATAATACTAAAGACCGGGTTGAGAAGTATTTTCTCCCTCTAGTAGTAAACCAAAAAGAGAAACATCATATGGCACTAGATTCATCTTGGTGGAAATTACCCGAAGAGGCCGAGGATGATATTGAGGACTTTGAAGGGGATACACTTAATAAGGAAATTCTTCTTTTGAAATTCTTCTTTTGCTAAAGATACTCCTCAAACTTTAGAGGATAAGGAAAAGACACAATGCTCAGCAATGACACAAAGATAGAAGTAGAATAAGAAAATACTCTTGTCATTGTCATCATTATGATACTAATAATTTGGAGGTAAACAACAAAATATATGGGAAGGGCAAAGACTATACACAACTAGAGAAAATTTATCAGAAGACATTGTCACGATCCAAATGGTCATGATGGTACTTGTCCTAACCCACCTGAACAAGTAAGCCTATCAACAATTATAAAGGATAAATGAAAAAAATAATGAGTAAATGGGAAGAATATAAGGTATAATATAAAAATACAACTAATAAACCATCTAAAATATGGAGTCATAGTGTACAAGCCACTATCTGATACAAGTCTAATACAACAAAATGGTCTTAAAGTTCAAGTTCTCACCAAAATAGAAATAAAGACATAAGATAGGAAAAGTCCAAGTATCATGTTGGACCACAAGTATCTACCTATGGATCTCTCAAAAGTCAGCCTTATATTCTGATATGAAGAAGACAAAATCAGACAGCACTAAGCTCAGAACCTACACAAATGCAAAAATCAAGGGAGTGATACCAAAATAAAACAATGGCTACTCAGCAAGTATCCCAGGTTGTTTATAAAATAAAGTGGTGACGAGAAACACTACCTTGAAACACCACAATCCCCCCAAGACACTGAGCTACAACAAACAACATTATCCAGTAATTTATAATAACAAATATATGGCATAGGGGTAATAATAATAAAGTTAACTACTCAACAAAAACCAAAAACAATAGTCTATAGTCAACTAACTATGAGTCAACAATACGTATCATAAAATATCAATAAAGTAGAACACAAAGTCTACCTCATCAGTCATTTCAATGGTTAAGTATCAAAATTTGCAATATAACTAAATTCAAAACCATCTCAAGTACATATATCACACCCTATAACTATCCCAACTATAGGCCTCATATCTCGAGTCAACTTGCAACTCATGGGAAAATCCCACTAGTCATACCATAAACTTGCTTAGGTAGTCCATGGTCACCCATATCAGTCCCAAATACATGAGTCCAACCGCAGTAAGAAGGGTAAACCCGGATACCAAGAAAAGGACTCATGGACTGGATTTTAAAATAAATTAATCAAGGTAAAAGGAATTCTACTCAATTCTAACATCTATGTTAGTCACTAACTCATAAGTCTATTCGTTGTAAGAAGGGAACCACTTGGATACATAGAATTGGACTTGGGGACTTGTAGAATAGATTCCAAAATGACTAGACAAACATCATAAAATTAACTCATAACCAGTAAAAAAACCCTCTTACAAATAAATCAATAATTATCATGTAAAACCTATGCATACCATCCTTTGACTCTCCACTCAGTCCCTAACACACAAGTCCACCCACAATAAGTAGGATACATCATGGATGTTGAGAAATAGACTTGTAGGAAGGATTCTAGAATGGGTAAGCCAAGGTAAAAGGATCATTTCATGAATAAAACCATTTTTATCGAGTCTCTGTCACTATTATAGGATCATCACTAGTCTATTCAAGTACATGTATCATTTCTTGAGTTAAACCAGGAATTACGGGGAATCCCACTCATTATGCCTCTAACTCGTGCAGGGAGTTCTTTACACCCCTATCAATACACTATACACAACTCCACCTATATTAAGAAGGGTAAAACTTGGATACCAAAGAATGGACACATAAGAGGGGTTCTAAAGGAATCAATCGGATAAACAACATTCCACACTATCATACTATATTTTGTCCCATCTCAATTATAATTAATCATGAAATTTCTTATTCATTTATAATAACCAGGAAGCATTTCCTCATGAGAAACACATAAATTTAATAATAATAAAGAGGCAATATAATATCAATAACTGGTAGATGCCATGTAAAGGCTAAATCAAATAACTGTATCAACACAGTACCCCATACACACATCTACCCATCACAATTATGCAGAACGAACCTTGGACCTTACCTTTATATCATGATTAACCTCATAATAGAGCAATTATGGAGCAAACCTCATCCCTTAATTTCATATTATCACTATACCTATATCATAGCAATGTCTCCTTTTCTCTCATATAATCTATATTTCCATTACCATATAAAAATCTAGAATCCAACAATAATTATAATATCATGAGTATAAAGGAATATGGTATAATGAAATTAAATAAGTCAACAAGCCCCCACACTGGCAAAGCATTAAATATAACCTCAAATTATGAAATAAAAACCCACACACAGTTATAACATCAAGCCAAATAAAAAACAAGTGCATGTAAACACCATATGGGTATCACAAATACTATACAATATCTCCACTCAATAGAGGAAAAATAAATCATGTCCTTACACCATTTTATTCTTTTATTTTAACCTTCATGCTTGACACTCTAGGTTAATACTTGTCACTTCACCCATAACAACACCCCCAAATATTTTTCATTACTTTCAATTACAAAAAAGTAGCATATAAGAACATAAGACACTTTGTAGAAGAGTCAAGAACCTCCACTTGGTTCAAAGCAAAGAAATAAAATCAAGCATGAGCATTTCCTTTACGCCAAGCCTCTAAATATGCGACATCTAGTCAAATTTGGACCAAGCATGAGAAAACATAAATAATGACACCCATATTGGTATTTTTGAAATCTAGTCCAAAATTTCCCTCAAAAACTCAAAATTGAGGCCTAAGGGTAAATTTAGAATATTATTAATAAATCGTGTTATCTATGTCATAAAAATCTCAAATATAAAATTTGATCGAAAACAGAGTTGAAATTGACCTTCAAAACTAAAAATACCAAGCCAAGCCTTTTCTAAAAAAGATCCCCAATTTTACACTTAGAAATAAATGATTTTGACGTTAAAATCATGAAATAATCAATGGGCAATGAAGAGTAAATGATTAAAAAGCTTACCCAAATATTTTTCCTAGAATCTATCTTTAAAATACCCCAATATGAGCTCTCAAAATCCAAAAGTGGAAAATAGGGAGAACCGCCATGCTATAGTGATTTTAATCACTGTACACAAGAAAAAAATATCGACATGATTGCAATAAATATGTCATGACCTGATTTTGTGGATCATGATGGCGCCTATATACTACCAGTAGGAGAACCAACCCTCGTAGTCCGTACCCGAAGAGAAGGACTACTAAATCAATTGCAGAAATATATCAAAAGTCAAAAGATAACTAAATGCGAAAGTTTTACAAAATGAAATAAACTACCCAAAATTCGGTATCAGTGTCAAACAAACCACTAAGTACAGAAAGGATAAAACTGAAGTAAGTTTAGTACAACTGTGTTTCGAAAATACAATGGAGATCAAATAAGATATAAGTCTGAAGAGAAGCAGGAACATGCAGGATGCCAAGCTCACCCTGAATCTCTAATATGAATAAGATCCGAATGAACAACTGTTTGTATATCACAAACGAGAACCTGTACTCGGAACT
>JBDJHY010204251.1:0-11551 GCA_039654485.1 Withania somnifera | reverse complement strand
TCATTTTCCTGTTATCTCAATTTCCCTATTTTGAATTTTTTAGTTTCGAAATGATTGAACTCGAGAGTGAACTTATTGTAAATGCACTTGAAATTGAATTTTAATAGTTCTGTTAGCTTAGAAATATCGACTTTGGTATATATGGGCCATAAGTTTGTATCCCCGGGTTTATTTTGAGATAATTTGTGGAAATTCAATTTAGCCAAAGCGCATTTTTGAGCATGTGTGATCTTTTTATGATCGGAGCATTGAAATGGAATTCTGACAATTCCATTAGTTACCAAATGATGATTTTGTGCAGTTAAGTCATTGGTTCACCTTCCAGGGTTGTGTTGCATTTTTGAGTATGGATTCTAATTTGTGAGTTTTGGCCTATGGTTTTGACTTGGTCAATATTTTATGAAATGGCTTGATATCACGATTTTGACTGCTTCATTGAGTCCAGAATGTCATTTCTTTTGTACTTTTATAATTCATCTATGTATTTGGACCGAAATGCTTTCTGGGTGTACCTTCTTTTCATAGTAGGTTTTTTTCTATCAAACCTGTTTCTGGTGCATGATGTTTTTCTCATTGTGATCATAGGCTAGCCCTATGCAATCACAAAGTATTGACTTCCCTGCTCATTTCGATCGCAACATGCCCTTCACGCGATCTCGTAGATTTGATCCCCCTTGCTCATCGCGATCGCGACCTATGATTCATACAACCGTGAAGAACCCTTCCTCTTTACTCTTCAAGATCGCGACAACCCATTCATGAAATCGTGTTGCCTAGTATATTTATTCTCTGCGACCACGATCATTCCTTTATACGATCACAGTGCATCGTGGCCTGGTAGTATATAAGCCCATTTATAAAAACCTCAGATCATTTTCCTATTTTTTAACCTCTTCCCCTTGTTTGAGCAATGTTTTTGGGTGGTGAAACCCATATTATTAAGGAAAAAGTCCACCCCCCACACCAAGTTCCCCCTCGTGTGTAATACTTTCTTTTTTTTCTCCATAGAAGTGAAGGTTGGTTCCCCTTTAATGGATAAAATAGTTGCTTCCCCATTTCCCTTAATTTTGCAGTTAATTGTGGTTGATTCGTGGTGCTTGGAGTTGAATTAAACCTAGGATCAAGTTGCATCTTAATTTTCGGTCCGTAATCCATCCCTTTTATCTTTAATTGAATGTGAAACTTTTTGTACTTTTGATCATGCCATTCCCGGTAGTTCGTTTAGGCTAAAAAATTAAACCATGTGTTCCTTGAGCGAGGCCTTCATGTCTGAAATTTTAGTTAATTTCCCAGGCCATGGCACTTGCTAACCTATTTTAAACCCCTTTTTCGACCCAATTTACTATTTGCAATATGGGTCTTATTCATCATGTTTTAATCTATAGAATTATAGATTGATTGTTCTGGACACTTTTAGCTGCATTTGGAGATTCAAGCCTATGGTATATGCACTTCAAAAATTTTCTCATCATCACCTAGGTAGACTAGGTATATTTACTTTCATGATATATGGGGCTATTATTTTATACTTGTGATGTGACCAGCTGTGTGGGTTATGTTTTAGATTGATAGATACTTTCTAGTTGACTTGTGATTATTTTATCGATTTTTGGGGGATTGCGAAAGGGCATAAAGCACTAAGGATTGTATGTCCGGGTCTTGGCCGCACCATATGAGGGCCATAGACCTTGGGGACTATTCGAGTTATTGTGCAGTGAGTGTTGTGATATGAGCTCTTAGCTTGTGTCCTTTGGACTATCTTGGACTCTGGTTGCTTTGATTCATATGTCGTGATTGGACTTTTGTGTATTATTGGATTTGGGTGGTGCAATTGGTGTTGATAAGGCTTGGACCCTTTATTCAATTTAGAGGCAGATCCTCCAGGGCCCAGACCTTAAGTATGGCACAGATGAGGCACAAACCTCAGATTTGGATACTGATGGGCTGGTTACCCTACACTCGAGTTTGAGGCATGGTCGTTCGAGACACAGACCCTAAGCTTGGCACTGATAAGGGCTTATACCTTGGACTTGAGTTGAGGTCCTCCAAGGCCTGGACTCTTAGATTGGTACTGGTAGTTGTATATGTCCTCGAGATTTGACACTAAGAGGGAGGACCATGGTGCAACATGGCTTTATTTATATTTACTTTCCTTCACCCCCGTGTAGTTCCTTCCTATTGTTTATACTCACCGATCTTAAGGGGGAAGTCATGGTGAGTTTTGTTGTGTTGTTTGTGCTTACCAACGGGATGGGGCGCCAGGTAGTTTTTGTGTGTTTACATTCTGTTCCATACTTAGATGTACTTTATCATTTGATCCTTTATTCATGGTGTATATATATATATATATATATATATATATATACATATACATATAGTTAGTTGGGTCTTGGTTTATCTAGAGCACATATATGTTTCCTTACTTTGATTTTGGGTTTTCGTATAGTGGTTACTGCCCTTACATGTCTGCCATGTTTTAGTTCCCTGTAGACTTGTACTTACATTCTGTTGATGGTATTGCACTCTGGCATCTTTATTGTTATGGTTTATCTATTCGTTTTACCGCTTTCCTACTCACTTTGACCTGTTTTACTCCCTTGCTATTTCTTAATTGTACTTTATTTTACCTCAGTTTGTCTATGATGACTACTGGGTACAATATTTGGCACTCCTGCTGCATTTGTACTATTTTTATGGTATAGATATCGGTAGTAGTTATCTAAGATGTCGAGATCATGCGGAGTAGATAAAAGTGGTTGTGGAGATTAAGGTGAGCTCTGCCATTTGAGATGACCTTGGTTTCCTTGATTTCGATCCTGCATTATTTTGTGTATAGTAGGCCTTGTGTAGTATTACTTTTGTTGAGTGGCTATGTATATATTTTTATTTTTGATATTCTGGTTTGTAGCTCCATGTGCCACTTTCAACATGTTTTAGGATTCGGGTTGCATATGTATTCCATATGCTTACAATTTTACATATATGTTCTTATTCTTTTCTTCTATGTTGAATGATTCGAGTGTATATAGCCCATTACGCATAGCTTCAGGCTGTAGGGTTAGGCTTTTCTACTGGAGGGTAATAGACTCCATCATGACCCAAATTTTGGGTCGTGATAAAGATCAAGTAGGACTTTATGGGGTAGAAATATAAGTAGGAAAGATTTTGCTAAATGTTGTGACTAGCATTCCCATGTGCTTTAATACATTACTTATCATTAAGAAATTTCTTCAATCACCATTCTTACATCACTTTTATCACCCTTAACTTTCTTTATTTTACCCTCTATCACCCTTAATTTTAATTAATTGTTGTTGATTCCTGGTTCTTGGAGTTGAATTACACCCAATAATCAAGTAGTGTCTTAATTTTCGGTACGTATTCCATCCTCTTTAGATTTAATTGAATGTGAAACTTTTTGATCTTTTGATTATGACACTGTTGTACTATTTTGAGGACCTTCCAGTGGTCTATTTAGGCTCAAAATGAATCACGTGTTCCTTGAGTTGAGGCCTTTGTGCTAGTATTTTTAGTTTAAGTTTTTGGTCCTTAATTGAATCATATGTACTAGTCAGTATAATCTTGCATATTCGCTTATTCTCCATCAAATTCTGATTTATTATCAAAAAGGCGAAGAAATAAATTCATCCGCAAGCCTGTTTTATAGTTCATTTTTTGACCCTTTTGTGATTTGTAGTATGGGTCTTATGCATGTGTTTAATACCTAGAATCATAATTTGATAGTTTTGGATACTTTCGACTGCATTACGAGTTTCAGACCTATGGTGCGTGCACTTCGAGGATTTCTTGTTGGTGCCTAGTATACTAGGTTTATTTACTTTCATCATAGGTTAAGATATTATTTTGTGCTTGTGATGTTGCTAGCAGTGTAGATTGGGTTTTAGGTTTATCGCTGCATTCTATTTGACTTATCATTATTTTATCGATTCCCGTGGGCTTGTGAAGGGGCATACAAGGAGAAGGGTTGTATGTATGGGTCCTGGCCTCGTTGCGTGGGGGCCATAGACTTTGGAGACTATTCGTGTTATCGCACAACGTGTGTTATGAGATGGGATCTTAGCTAGTGGCCTTTTGCCGATCTTTGACTCCGGTTGCTTCCATTCATGTTATTGTTAATTGTTTTTGTAATGCCATAATAAGGCATTTGTATATTATTTTATTTGGGTGGTGAGACTATTTTGATAGGGCTTGGACCTGTATTCGATCTAGAGGCATGGTCCTCCAAGGCAAAGACCCTGAATATGGAACAAATGAGGCACAAACCTCAAATATGGGTACTGATGGGGTGCTTACCCTACACTCAATTTGAGGCTTGGTCTTTTAAGACACGAACCCTGAGCTTGGCACCGCTAAGTTCTTATGCCCTGGACTTGAGTTGAGGCATGGTCTTCCAGGGCGCAGACCCAGAGATTGGTATTGGTAGGGGTGTACATCCCTGAGATTTGACACTGAGAGGGAGGCCAATGGTATGACATGACTTTATTAAGATTTACTTTTTTGCACCCCTTTATAGTTCCTTTGCATTTTTTGTGCTCATCAGGCTTAAGAAGGACGTCAAAGTGAGTTTTGTTATGCTGTTTGTGCTTACCGGTGTGATAGGGTGCTAGGTAGGTTTTGTGTGTTTACTTTCTATACCATACTTAGTTGTACTTTATCGTTTGATCCTTTATTCATGGTGTATAAATATGTATATATATACACATATAGTTTGTTAGGTGTTTGCTTTGCTGGAGCACAAGAATGTTTCCTTTGTTCGATTTTGGGTTTTTGTATAGTGGTTATTGCCCATATGTGTCTGCCATGTTTTTATTCCCTGTAGACCTGTACTTACACTCTGTTGATGGTACTGTCCTCCGACATCTTTATCCTTCTGATTTATTTGTTAGTTTTACCACTTCTCTACTATCTTTGACCTATTTTGCTTCCTCGCCATTTCTTACTTGCATTTTATTTTTGCCTGGTCAGCCTAATAATGCCTACTGGGTACCTTGTTTGGTACTCATGCTACCCTTATGTACTATTTTTGTGGTGCAGATATACGTAGGGGCTATTGGAGATGCCAAGATTGTACGGAGTAGATACAGCCAATTATAGATATTATATTGAGCTTTGTTGTCTGAGCTAACTGTGGCTTCATTGATCTCCAACCTACTTTATTGTTATCTATAACAGGCTCTATGTAGTATTTCTTTAATAGGAGTAATTTATATATATTTATCTTTTGGATACTCTAGTTAGTAGCTCCATGTGCCACTAACACCAGGTTATAGGATTTGAGTTATTTATGTAGTCCTTCTGTTTCTGCTTTTACATATATCTTCTTATGCTTTTCTTCTATGTTTGATTATTCGAGTGTATATATCCCACTGCACGTAGCACTGGGATATAGGGTTAGGCTTGTGTATTGGAGGGTTTTAGACCCCGTTATTAACCAAATTTTAGGTCATGACAGTACTCCATCTTAGTTAGGGAGTTGGGCCCAACCCAGACTCCATCATAGTTCGTTGTAATGCCAATCTTTTAGGACATTTTCTTGGAATTTTGAGATTCTTAGGAGGGATGCCCAAATAGGGATGTAGCCCACTTATTAAGCAATTCTTAAGTTAGGGGTGAGAGTAGGGTCTTGCAAAAGGGTTCCATGTCTGTTGTAGAGTATAAGGCTAGATTTCATGAGTTGGTTGGATGCATTCCAATGATCTAGGATGCAAAGGTTTTTTAATGGGTTTATTTTGCCACTCCTTTTAGCACCAAAACCTTTGGTAGAAATTGGGCATACTTTTACTCAAATTTGATTTTTTATGTTATTTTCAGTGGTAGCTGTCAATCTAGAAATATTTTCATCATCACTGCTTTCCATGCGGTAGACCATTTCCTACAGTGTCATAGAGTTTGAAAGATTTTAGCTCTTTAGGTTTGCGTTTTCATCTACAGTAAGTGGCAGAATAGTAGGACCATTCATGTGTCATTACAGGCTTTGGGTGAGGTTCAATATGGTTTTAGTGGGTAGATGGTTAATCAGGTTTTGAGAGGTACTTCTTCTAGGGAATCGATTAATAGTGGCCATATGGTTTAAGCCAATTAATCTCGCCAATATAGGTTTCCAGTGCTGTACTACATGTGTAGGGTTGTTAGTCATTTTTCCAAAGATTGCACCCAGCGCGGAGTGGTTCAATTGTCAGCTTAACTAGTGTAGAGTTATTTTAGGGTAGTGCCACTATCACACAGAGGTAGTTCCCAGGGTAGTGTGATTAACAATGTGGTGCCCAGTATGGGAGGGTATGTGGCAAGGTTTAGCATTAGTTAGGTGATGAGCATGGTTATTTTTCTGTAATTCCGAACAGAGCAAAGGTAGAGGGATCAATTGTATAATCTTGAATTTGATTTTAGCTTATTGTCAACAATTTTGTTTTGTTCTTGTTGCTTCTCTATATCTATTTATTTCCTTTTTATGATTGGCTAGTGAGCCATTAATGGTATTGTTATCTGTTTCTATCCTGGAAGCTAATCCTTAGTAGTTGATTACAATGTTAGATTTCTATAGGATAGGTTTTTTTGTAAAGCTTGATTATTTAATTGGGTTGATTTTCTAGAACCTATTTGGTATCTATTGGGGAGTTTGATTCTTGATTGAGTTAAGTATTTTTGATATGATTGTTTTGATATGATTCTAGCCATGGACTAGGTAAACCCCCCATCATGTGGTTCTAGATTATTGTGCTAGGACTATTACATTTGTCATGTCTGGTGCGTCGCTGATAATGTGGTAGGGTCCTCTTATCCATGCACTGTGGGTTCCTTTCTTGCTTTTAGTATGGAAAGTTAGTTTTGCACAAGTTTTGGTCTTACCTAGCATATGTCGGTGATGTTAACACCATTACTTTCCTTTTTTATTTTACTTCTTATGATTTATAAATTTGTGGATGTTGTTCTGACCGACCTACATAACCACCCACCTAAGCATGATATAGACTTTTTCTAATGAGGTTGAATCTGGAATTAAGACCATTTCTATTTCTGTATGCCATATGACTTTCATTGAGTTGAGGGATCTTGAGGTTCAACATTATGAAGCCTTATGGTGTTTTTGTGTGTGTGTTCTCCCTTGTAGATAATTCTTTAGTAGTGGATCGAAGGTATAAATCCTAGAGTTTATTTTCTTACGATATATTGTCTTAATGGATTTGTCTTTTTCATCATGTGGTTTGCTGGGGGTAAGATTGTTAGTTTGGGCTAATGTATTTGGCTTTTTTTTGAGTCTGAGTTGTAGACTGAGTTGAGACACTCTTCTTTCCATATTCTGATATATTAGAGTTGAACAATAGAAATGTGGTTAGTATAGTAAGATTGGGAGTGTATTCTTGTTGAAATAGCATTGCTTTCCCATATAAGGTCCATGGATTGGAGTGCTCAATAGTTTGGTCTTGAAAGATTATTATTGCACTCTTTCATTGCAATGTCATTGGTTTGTCTTATCTGGAGGATCCTCCAATTTGATGATTAATTGAATATGAGGTAGAATTGTTATGATTGTAAGCTCTAGTGGTTATTTGATATTAGTATTTACTTATCTAATTGAGAGCCAGGGTTTCATAGTATACCAAAGTGCCTTCAGTTTTGTTTGTGGTGTCCTAGCTACAAAAGGAATGAGTTGGCATATGATTTAGGTAGTTAAAAGTGTACGAGGGAGATTAGCCCATATTGTACTCTGAATTGGCAGTGATATCATTTGAGCTTTATTGGAACCAATTGTTCTTGTCGGGTGTACATTGAGATGGATTCACTGCTAGTATTGGCAATGATTCATCTCTAGCTGGAGATCTTTTAACATGATATTGTATATCAAGTTGGTTTTGGCATTCGTTCTGGTTCATAATGATTTTTGTCTTTGGGAATTCAACCCTTTGCCTCAGTTTGTTTCAGTCATTGTATTGGGTTTCAAGTGAATCCTTACTTTCTTATGGTTTTGTTCATACTATTTGTGAAGATTCAGTAGTGGAAGTTAGTGATTCATTTTGAGATGTAGGGATCCACAGATAGAACCTTGGTTTTGGTTTGAGGGATGCTTTGAGGATTAGCGTCACACTTGTATTTGGAGATTTTATTTAGATGGGTTGTTATGAATGGCTTGATATAATTATTCTATTCTTTTTTGTTCGGGCTTCATTTGAGTTGAAAGAAGTAGCAGGGAATTATACTAATATGGCACTCCATTCATCGTGTATCTCAAGGACGTTGTCTAGGTGGATTGGATTTGTGATCTTGTTATATGGTGGCAGTGTAATTAGCTTATGGACTTGGACAGGTAGATTTTCTAGTGTTAGATTTGGAGGACCACCGCTTGTGTGTGATTTAGGATCAGGTGTCAAGAGTTAAGACCAGCAGGTTCACTATAGTTTCAGGCAATGTTTGAAGGATTTGAGGGTCATGTCTAAGATCTGAGTATGGGGACCTAGTTTAGCTGATATTATGGAAGGTTGTTGCTCTACATATTCCATGTACATTAGGTACGATTGAGGTTTATTATTGTCTACAGTATATTTCCTAGTTGAAATGGGTAACTACATATTGTATAGTAAGATTTATATTATTTTCTAAAGATTTGGTAATTTTTGAGTTATCGATGATTGATTGATAGATTTTGCTCACTCCTATCAATTTAGTTTCTTTTTATTTTAGATTGGTACTTCTGGTTTGTCTCTAAGAGATGGTTCGATCATTTGTGGTGGTGGCTTCTATTGAATCATGCCTAGGTACCTAGTTCACTTGTCAACTTGGAGGATGTGTTGCGAGTTGAGGTTGAATTTTTTTTTAAGAACTAAGAATCTGTTTATACCCTTGCCATATTTAAGGTAATAATTATAAGAAGAGTATTTATATTGCACCATTTGAGATAGAGTAAAATAGGCATTATGAATCTCCTATCAGATGGTTTGATGGTGTTAGGTCTAGGATGCATATTTTGAATTGATTAAGTGATTTTTGGGATTAGGCTTGGATGTTGTAGCATATGAGATTTTTAGGCATTTCCTATAGATTCTTCATCTATCAACACATGGTGTTATATTCCATATGAGCTTCGGTGATCCCGGGAGGAACAAATTTAGTATCGGTGGTGATTTTAGCCTTTGTGGAATAGCTTGTGATCATTCTAGTTTAGATATATCATTAGAATTGGAGATTTTTAGGTATCTTGAGTCAAGGCTCAATGGAATTATGTCCAAGACTTGAGAACTATCTTGGGAGACTAAAAGTCGGATGTGGATGTGATATCCATAGTTGTTTGAGCCTTCAGGTATTCCATCTTCTTGACGTTTGGGGATAAAATTATTTTTAATAGGGGACGTTATAATAATATTTTTAGTCATTTTTATGTTTATGTACTTTTCTTGCACCTTAGAGCTTTCTTGAAACGGTCCCAAGTCATTCAATACATAATGGCACAGGTGATTTTGCGCCTAGGTTGTTCATTTGGATTTCATAGTCATTTCCTTATTTTAGAATCTTAACGTTAGAAGTCATTGAATTTAGTTAACCTTCTTTGAAAATGAGCTCATAAATTAATATTGCTGATTTTAGTTAGTCTGGAATGTCATTTCCATGCAATATGTGGTTTAACTATTTAAAATCCCAAACGGATCCCGAAAGTTGTGACCAATTTCAGGTGATTTTTTTTATGTTTTAATGAAGCACAATCTAGTCTTTTAAAATTAATTTTAAAGCATATATAAATCCTTTTATGATATTTTCAACCATTTTCTTAAACTCCCAACTCTGTAAAATATAAATTGAAGATTTTTTCTCTTTGGATTTTACTTGGAGACTAAGCCTTTTGAAGATTTCTTTTCATTTGGGATTTTACTTGGAGACTGAGTTTTGAAGAGTCAAACTTTGGGTAAGATAAATTGTTTTTTCATACTAAATTCTTTCTACTAAACATGACTTCTTCATTATTTCTTCAGTTTTAGAAGATTTGAACATGGAGTTTAGAACGTGAGTTCTCTAAGTGTAAATTGAGATTTTCATTGTGAACACCAAACCGTATTTGATAATAGTTTATATTTGAACTCCCCTTAGTATAGGAACAATGTTTTTCAAAGAATTTTCCAGATTTGCATCGAGAGGTTCGGGTTCATATTTTTTGGGTAAGTTGTCTTCCTTAATTTCTGAAGCTTCCTTATTTTTTCCCTTTTCATCTCCTATTATATTTTGTGTTAGATTATACAAATATTTCTAAAAAAATATTTTCTACTTGTGTACCGAATATGAAAAATAAATTAGAAATAATTTATTTTTATAAAAAATATTTTTAACAAAATATTTTCCTTCCTACCAAACACAGCCAAGTGGACTAGTTGGATAATTTTTTGGTTACAAATTATAGAATCGCTATTCACAAGACAAAGTGTTGTATTGTCTAACTCACTGCAAGATAACATGTATGCACGTCGAAGTTTATTTTCAACATTTAATCTTTGTGGTGAACCTCTTCCAATATTAAAATAATATATAATGGGAAACATGACCTAAAATGTTCCAAGATTTAGCAACACAAGTTTCCATTGTTTGTTTTTCTGTTTAAGGGAAATAGTCGACTTTAAGTTTCCCAAAATTAACCCATTGAACATAAGAGAAACAAAACCAAAAGGAAATTGGAGAAATTTTCAAAGGAAGAACAGTCAATGTCAGCCTGCGTAGTGATAACCATGATGATATATAATCTAAAGATGACCAAGTTGTATTTTTTTTTTGGTTATCAGTAAGGTTGATAAATTTCTTTTAAATTTTTGGAAAGAAGAGTGAGAAAAGTAGTCAACAAGAAAATGAAAGCCACGATGAGAAAAGATAAAAAGATTGATAATGTAACTAATAAATGATTTATTAAGGTTTATGAGTATCTTAATTGATACATGCTTGACATATTATGCCTTATTGAGGTAATGCGTATAATTAAAGGAGATGATAAAATAATTAATTTATTTATATAATTGACATAAGAACACGTATAAAAATTCTTCCATAATTTAAATAGTATGTATCTAATAGAAATATTTTATTTTAACTGCTAAATTAAAATAGATTGTAATTTAAATATCTAAATGAATCTTTACTTGAAAATAAAAAAGAAAAAATCGATATGTTACCTAAGCCAAGTAGTATATTGTTTTGAAAGAAGAGTAATATAGCATATGATTTTCTTTTAGCGAATTTTGGTGCATTGCAATTAAAAGTGGGATATATATGTTTCTAGATTAGGAAAAATTACATTCACATTTCATTTACGCTCAAATGTCTCCCCACTAAAATCAATCCCCTTTTTGGATTGACATCATGAAGACATCATCACCATCTACTTTTAGGGGTTGTTCGGTAGGTGGATAATATTCACTTTATGAAATTATGTATAATTTTCGCGCTTTCTTGTATCTTAGAACTTTCCTGTAGCGGCCCCAAGTCATTTATGACTTGTTGGATAGTGTCTGGATTCCTGGATTGTTCGTTTGGTTGGTATGTCCGTTTCTCTGATTTAGAG
>JBDJHY010204243.1:0-11551 GCA_039654485.1 Withania somnifera | reverse complement strand
GACAAATGTGAAAAATAGCCGCATGATTGTTTTATTTACACTAGCTGATGGTGGGGCAATCACGCCCACCCATTACGATCTCACAGAAGGCAGTCCTGGCTAATACCATGATTGTGACCTTTTAGCATGATTGTACAAAAGAGAAAAGATCCAAGACTTGGAGCAATTGCACTAAAGCTAGTGCTGAAAATTCAAAACACGCTTTTTCGAGTATAGAATAAAATAAGGGTCCAACTCTGTGGACCTATATATGAAATATTTATGTAAATAATATTTCAGAATCAAAAAAATTTACTAAAGTGTCATTCGGAATCATATGAACCATGTAAGTACTGAAAAGTTCATAATTGCAAGGAAATTACACCACAACAACTGTCGGGACCCAACCTCTTGATCCCAACAAGTCATAAGTAACTTGGGCAGTTATAAGAATGCTCTAAATGCAAGGAAGTCATAAAAATATGAAAATAATTTCGAAGGACGTTACATGTTATACCCTAGAGTTACCCTATCCTTTATTTCCTCTTATGTGGCTAGTCAATTTGGACTATCCTGAGAGTCTTCTCAAGTCATTCTAGTCTCCACACTAGTTGGTGATTTTATTATAGCTAAGAAAGTCTACTGAAGTTTCCTAGTATTAGTACTTAAAAAAGTTTTTCCAGCTGATCTCATTGAGTCATACATGGAAGATTTTGGTGTCATTCTTGGCATGGATTAAATTTATTCATGCTATGCCACGATTGACTGTAGGACTAGAGTTTTTTATTTTCTAGATTCCTGATAAGATAATTCTTGAGTGGGAGAGTAGTGTAGGCTCTGAAGGTCAATTCATTTCTTACTTGAAAACTAGAAAGATGATCTCTAAAGAGTGCATCTACCACTTAGTCTGGGTTGACTCCGAGTCCAATACCCCTAATATTCAATTAGTTATGGCATACAAAAGGTTTTCTAATGTCTTTCCTGAGAATCTACTAGGAGTCCCTACAGATAGGGAGATAGACTCAGAATAGACCCTATTCTAGGAACTCAACCTATATCTCTTCCACCATAAATAATGCCTCTCACAAAACTCAAAGAATTGAATGAACAACTGCAAACCTTTACATTAAGACCAGTGTGTCTCCCTGGGGTGCCCTTGTCTTATTCATGCAAAAGAAAGATAGATCCCATAGAATGTACACAGATTATTGTCAGCTGGAAAAATTCACAATCAAGAATAAATATTCTATCCCCACGACTGATTGCCTATTTGAACAACTTTCGGATGCTAATCACTTTTTAAAATTGATCTCCATTCTGTCTATCATCATTCCAGAGACAACTTTCAGAACCTATTATCAAAACATCGAGTTTGTGGTCATGTCCTTTGGTTTGACTAGTACTCCCACTACTTTTGTTGACCTTTTGAACAAGGTGTTCAAGCAGTATTTGGACCTGTTTGTGATAGTGTCCATTAATAATATTCGGGCTTACTTTAGAAGTAAAAAGAAGCATGAAAACCATCTTAGAGTTGTCCTATAGTCTCTTAGAGATAATCATCTCTATGTAAAATTCCTAAGTGTGAATTTTTACTAAGGTCATTTTCCTTCTTGGGTCATGTCATTTTCAATGAGGGTATCCGAGTGGATTTGCAAAAAACAAATGTGGTCAGAAACTAGCCCAGACCCATCTCTCCTTTAGATATCCATAGATATCTAGGTTTGGATGGCTAGGGATTTTCCTCCACAATTTCTCCCTTCACCATTTTGATTAATAAAAAGGTCAAGTTTGAATGGTCTGATTTGTGTGACACAAATTTTCAGGTATTGAAAAGTAGATTGATTTTAGCTCTATCGTTGACCCTGCTATAGGGACCGAGGCTTTTGCGGTTTCTCACTACAGTAAAATAAGTTTGTGACAACAATTATTTAGTAGCAATTGATTAATTTCCTTTAATTTATATATTTAGCTGAAATATTAGTGGCATATCAATATTACCCGCTAAAAATACTTTATTAGTAGAAATAAAAAATTACCACTAAAAATGACTAATTCAAAGAAACTTTCATACTCTTATTTTTACCTTAATTTTTTTCGACTCCAATTAACTATTCTCTCCAATAACTAATAAAAATATTGAAATAAAAAACCCTATTCCAACAACCTGGAGACAAGATCACTCACCCAGACTTCTTATGCAACATCAATCCGCTCTCAGGTAATTTAAATGGTAATATTCATATGCCATTGATTCCCAAGTAATTCTCCATCTTTGCCTTTCACAGTCATCTTCGTTAGGTAATCCAAGGTTTTAATTTAGATTTTGAAGGATTTTTTTCCACCATTGAAGGATTTATATTGATTCACAATTTCAGATTTTGTGCATCCTATGAAGAATATTGAAGGTTTATTCTTAATATTGTTCTTAATTTATATTTTCTTGTAGGTTTAACATGAATCATTCTTTTTCTTTTGTTTCTTGTCTACGTCAGTAACATATTCTTCTTTTCAAGTACCAAAAAACTTGAGTCATATTTTTATGTGAAATTTCTAAGCGTGAGGTGTATTTGTTTCTTTCTATTAATTTGAATAAGCAATTGATTAAATTGGTACCCCAGTTTCCCCAACTAGCTTATGAATTAATTACTATGTTTGCTAAGGTTGTTGTTAATATTTTCAAGTCTCGTGGTTGTTGAAGTGTTCTTTTATTACAATTGGTGAACATTAATATTTTTAAATGAACTTGATATTGGGAGCACTGTGTTATTGAGATTTTTGATAGTCACTTAAAAATATGAATATAAATGCAACAGACATGCTGCATTTGCCCACTCAATTTTTGATTTTGTGACTTGTTGTTATGCAAAAGTAAGGTCTAAAGAGTGGAAAATTTTATCCTTTTTTTGAGTATTAACAAAATGAAAATGATAAGAGAAACAAGGGTAGTAACGAATGAAGTTGTCTATTTATTCTGTGAAGTTGGTTGGCCCTCTTTGGTGGAATTCTTTTTTCCTTTATTATGTTAAGTATGTATGAACTGAAGGTGGCTATCAAAATAATAACAAAGTGAGTTTTAAATGACATTTACCCTTTTGGGATTGCTTCAAATAATTTAAATTGGTGTGGAATGGCTAGGTTGTATTAAGAGGTGTAGTTCTAGTCTCAAAATACTCGACTTTCCGAGAGAAGTTTGTGACTGTTCTAGAATCCTAAAATTGGTTTTAAACTTTTTCAAAATGTTTATAATTTACCTTGAATACTTGAACTTCCCCCCAGATATCCAGAGTATGTATTGAATTTTCCTTTAAGGCTTGGGGTTTAATTAGAAAAACATGAGCACTTTTTAAGAAAAAATAGAGTAATGGTTGATCACTGTATATGTACCTTGTTTTATACATCTGTGTTCTCTATATGTTTGATTAGTTATGAATTAAAATGCATAGTAGAGAAGGAAATGTGGAGTCTAATTTGAAAATGTGAATATGTGTAATGACCATCACAGTCATTTATGATAAATACGTGATGTTTTCATCCTAGAGCATGTTGATATTTTCCCCAAGTTAGTTATGAATTGCTTGGACTGGTAGTTCGGATCCTTGGTGACTCGGTTGAGAAATATCTCAAATTACCTATTTTAGAGCCTAAAACTAGGTACTCGTTGACCAAAGTCAATTTTCATTCAAAATAATCTCAAAATTAAATTATATTTAGACCACCAAACAATGTTAAGATTGACCTTAAATTTGTGTTTCGTAGTTTTGGTTTGCAATTTATGCCAATTTGTGGATTTTAGTTAAATGGCCTAAAGTGGAGCTTGGGTGGTAATTTAGTATTCAGAGTGTAGGATCAGAATTTTGGCACTTTCATAAGATTTGGAATGGTGAATTTAGGCTAGTTTGATCCCTGATACGCTTCCCAAGGTGTTAGTGCTCGATTTGAGTCGTTATGTGAAAAGTTAGAAATTTTGTAGTTTTGCCTAAGTCTTGGTTAGGGGTCATTTTCGCTCAAACGACCTACGATGTGAATTTGTTCAATTTCGTTGAGTCTATAATATGTTTTTAACATAAAATACATATTTAGTTTGTAAAATTTGGACTCTGTTTTAGTTTTGAAACCTAAATTGAAATTTAGGAAAATTGTTGTTTTCTGGTGTAGGGATTGTTCTTGCGATTGCAACCTTTGGATGCGATAGTGATGAACAAATTTCATTCCTCTTTGCGATTGAGATGGAAAAAGTTGATTACTATTCACAATAGTGATGATGATTTGGACGCGATAGCGATGAACAAAGTTGATTACTCTTCGCGATAGCGACGATTTGGATGCAATGCGACGAACAAATTGCCTGGCAGTTACATAAAGAACTTTGCATGTCATCAACCTATTATTTCATCAAACATATGATGTTCTAACCCATTTTAAGTGAAAAACCTCTCCCAAACATCATTCCAAGGCTATGAAAAATCCCCTCATCGTTATTCTTCGATTTCTATGCATTTTAGGTAAGTTCTTCTCCTTTTAATTCTTCAACTTCTTGATTTCCTCCATTGATGACCCCAATTGATGAAGTATATTGAATCATACCATAATCAGTATATTAATACATAATTCTTTATTCCCTGAGTATATTTGATGTCTAGTATCATTTATATACTGAACTTCCAACGTTTAATCCATAAAAATTGCATCTTTGACCCGATGTATGTCAAATCTGTCCGGGATGTTTTTATACCATTCGCACACTCGAATTGTGATCAATTTTGGAACATGATATTCTAGAAAAATTGGGGACCCCATAGTTAAATTTATTTTATATTCTAGCGAGCGGGCCTCGCAAGCCTATTTTGGGCTCGATTTTAGGAACAGTGTGAAACTTAGCATAAAATATACCGTTAGACTCATATTAACATATAGAATACATTCAATGTTTCATAGAGTTTGGAGATCGTTTGACATAAGTCGGAGTAAGATTTGTGAATTAGCAATGCTACATTGTCGGACGATAGGTAGGCTCCGTGAGGCTATCTCTGGGCTTATAACTTTAATAATTGTACTTAATAGCATCCATAGGCTGGGTAGGTAGGTTGATATATTTATCCTCGAAGCCTTCTAGATATGCATTGCTTTGGCAGCTTGTACTCATACTACACTTGCACGTGTGTAGATCTGAGTATAGATTCCTAACCGTGATTATAGCTAGATATTCGTACAGATTTCTTTTAATTCAAAGATTCAGGGTGATATTGGCATGCAGTTTTACCTTCTTCTCTCCGTGATTTACATTTTTATAAATATTCTTGTATTTTTAGAGATACAGTTGTATTAGACATTTTGTATTTCTTATTTATGTACTAAACGGTTCGTTGGACATTGATACTGGGTTTTGGGCATATTATTTAACTTGATAATCGCCACATTTATTTATCTTCGGACTATTGCACTTATACTTTCTACATTTGATATAGTAGTCCTCCGCTTCATCTTCAGACTACGAGGTTGGTTCTTTTACTAGTGGTATAGTAGGTGACATCATGATCCATAAAATCGGGTTGTGACAAGTTGGTATCAGAGCCTAAGTTCATTAGTGTTAGTGTACAGAACCAATGTCTAGTAGATTCCTTCGAATCGATACGGAGATATCCGTTGCTTATCATCGAGAGGCTATAGTGACATTTAGTAAAATTGAATCTTTCTTTTGAATCCTGTATCATGCTATATCTTTTATGTTTTCTTGAAAATCTTACTCATTGTCATCACTCATTTACAGATGCTGCATACACGTTTATCCACTGCCAAGAAGACAATTAGAGCACCAACAGAAGTGCCTGTTCCAGATACTACTTCTGAGGCCCCACAGTGCCTGCAGCACCAGCAGCAGTGCTAATAGCAACACCTATTCCAGCACCAGCTGCAGTGCCGTCTCCTGATATTCATAGCATATTATGGTAGCTACTCACTTCTTTTGGAGGTCCTCCTACAGATGGAACACAACCAGCAATTCCAGTATCTCAGCCTACATCCATGGTTCCTATAGCAAAGCCAGTGCCACTGGTTGTTCCAGAAGTGACTTCTACACCTGTTCAGGTTATACCGGTGCCGACCATTGCTCCTGTTGTTGAACAACAACCAGCTATGACAGACACAGAGCAAAAGCTCCTGACCAGATTCCTGAGGCTGGATCCCCCAATATTCACTGGAGTACTAATGGAGGATGCTCGTGCGTTCATAGTTGAGTTGCGAAGAAAGATTGACCAACATGGGTATA
This sequence comes from Withania somnifera, assembly GCA_039654485.1. Lineage (NCBI taxonomy): Eukaryota > Viridiplantae > Streptophyta > Magnoliopsida > Solanales > Solanaceae > Withania > Withania somnifera. Next base: position 5,307 of record JBDJHY010204243.1, on the reverse strand, counting down.
TTGCAGACCCATGGTGTATCCTTTACCATCTACCAGATGCGTGGTATAGCTAAGAAGTGGTGGAGGGAATTCGTGGTCTGTAGACCCATATGTTCATCCCAACCGACATTGGCTAAATTTCATAAAGTGTTCCTGAAAAAATTCATATCCCAGGCTGAGAGGGAGCGCCTGAGAGAAGACTTCAGAAGGCTTGAATAGGTGTCTATGTCTATTGTAGAGTATTAGGCTATATTTTATTATCTTTCAGTTGATGGGGTTGAGTTTATGTCTACAGAGGCGGAGAGAGTCTGTAGGTTTGCTTATGGGTTGAGAGATAGGCTCCGCGAAGAGGTAACACTGTTGGTTTCTGATGGTCATCCTTTACAGGCTGTGGATAATCACACAAAATCAATGGAATCCTTCTATTGTGAGTCTCTTTAGCACAACACAAAGAGGCAACAACCACATGGAGGTTATAGTGGGTCCCATTTTGGAGGCCGTGGGTAGTTCCATCAGTCACAAGGCTAATCTAGCAGGCCGGTACAGGCTTCATTACAGGTTGCATCTCCACCTCCTGTATAATATTCGTGAGGAGCTTATTGATCATATCAGGGTGGTTAGATGGGTTTTGGTAGAGGAGCCCGACAGAGTGGGCAATCTAGGCCGTGTTGTGAGTGTGGTCTTGTGGGATATTATGCTAGAGCTTATTCGCAGAAGGGCACTATTTAGCCTGCCCCTCAGTTTTCCCTGGCAGATCAGTGCCTCTACCAATTAGAGGTGAGGTACAGGGTGGTTATAGGGGTGGAGGCCATCATGGTAAGGGCGGTGGTCACGATGGTGGCTATCATGGCGGTGATCACCAGTTATAGACTGTTCCTTTTAGACTTTAGACTATGGCCTTGGATGTTGTGATTACAGGTTTGATTTTTGTGTGTTCTATACATGCGTCAGCATTATTCGATACTAGATCTACTTGTTCATATGTGTCATCTTATTTACACCTAGTTTGGTGTTGCCTAGTGATGTGATGTCTATATCTATACGTGTTGCTACCCTGATAGGGTATTCTTTAGTAGTGGATTATGTGATCCAACCATGTTTGATTTCTATTGGCGTATTAGACACACAGGCTGACCTAATGTTGCTAGATATGGTGGACTTTGATATTACTTTGGGTATAGATTGGTTGTCTCCCCATCATGCAGTCTTGGATTGTTATGCCAAGACCGTCACCTTATCAGTACCAGATTTATTTTCGGTTGTGAGGCAGGTTTCTAGTAGTCGTGCACTGACAAGATTTATTTCTTACCTTCAGTCTAGGAGGTTAGTGGGAAGTGGGTGTTTGGCATACGTAGCATATGTTCATGATATTTAGGCTGACACTCCTACTCTAGAGTTTGTTCCTATTGTTTCTGATTTCCTTAATGTATTTTCGACCGACCAACCAGACCTACCAGCAGAGCGGGATATTGGTTTTTCAACTAACTTAGAGTCGGGCATTAAGCCCATTTGTATTTCTCCATATCGTATGGATCCTGCTGAGTTAAGGGAGCTAAAGGTTTAGCTTTAGAATTTTCTAGATAAAGGTTTTATATGTTCCAGTGTGTCACCTTGGGGTGCACCAGTTTTATTTGTAAAGAAAAAGGATGGTACAATGAGAATGTGTATTGATTATCGGCAGCTGAACAAAGTTACTATGAAAAACATATATCCTATGCCGAGAACTGATGACTTGCTTGATCAGCTTTAGGGATCAACAGTGTTCTCTAAAATTGATCTGTGGTCTGGTTACCATCAGTTGCGAATTCGAGCAGAGGATATACCTAAGATAGCTTTCAGGACCCGTTATGGTCATTATGAGTTTTTAGTTATGTCCTTTGGCTTGACTAATACTCCGACAACTTTTATGGACTTTATGCATAGGGTGCTTAAGCCCCATTTGGACTCATTTGTGATTGTTTTTATCAATGACATCTTGGTGTATTCACAAAGCAAGTCTGATCATGAGCATCATTTGAGATTGATCCTCCAAAACACTAAGAGAACACAAGCTTTATGCCAAGTTCTCAAAGGATGAGTTTTTGTTATAGTCCGTTGCATTTTTAAGACATGTATTATCAGAGGATGTAATTAAAGTTGATCTAGCAAAGATTCAGGTGGTACGTGATTGGACAAGATCGACTTCTATTTCAGAGATTCATAGTTTAATGGGTTTTGCTGGATATTATCGGCACTTTATAGAAGGGTTCTCATCGATTGAAGCGCCTTTGACCAAGTTATATGGGAAGGATGTTTCCTTTAGTGGTTTGGAGATTGTGAAATGAGATTTTTGAAGCTCAAGGACTTATTGACTTCATCACCATTTTTGACCTTGCTAGTGGAGGGTCAGGGATTCTCTGTGTATTGTGATGCTTCTAGTTTTGGTTTTGGATTGTGTTCTGATGCAACAGGGCTGAGTTATTGTATATGATTCTAGGCAGCTGAAGGTTCATGAGCATAACTACCCCACTCATGACTTAGAGTTGGTGGCAGTAGTGTTTGTGCTTAATATTTACTGACTATTGTTGTAATGACCCTCATAGTCATTTATGATAAATCCTCGACGTCTTGCATCTTAGAGGGTTTCAGTAGTATCCCCAAGTCAATTATGACTTGCTGGGACCGATAGTTCGGATCCCTGGCAACTCAGTTGAGAAATATCTCAAATTTCCTATTTTAGAGCCTAAAACTAAGTAATCATTGACCAAAGTCAACTTTCCTTCAAGACAAGCTCAGAATTTAATTCTGATAGTTCTGTTAGCTCTGGAATACCAAAAAAGTCAAGATTGACCTTAAGTTTGTGTTTTGGAGGTTTTGTTTGCAAGTTATATGAAATTGTGGAATTTGTTTAAGTCGATGTTCGGAGTGTCAGATTGGAATTCTGATGCTGTCAGCAGTCCAGAATGATGAATTTAGGCTAGGTAAGGTGTTGGTTTAATTTTCGTGCGTGTCGTTGTAATTTTGAGGTGTTGGTGGAGAAATGGGCTCTATTTTGAGTGTTCTGAAAGATCTACAACAAAATGGCCATCACGATTAGCATCATGACGTGATGCTTATTGTGATGAACCACCATTTCACCTAGAATTCCATCACTATAAGTACCACAACATGATCCTTATCGTGATTAGTTAAAAATGTTCTGAAAATCTGTATTTAAACCCTATTCTACCCCAATTTCTTTTATTCATTAAAACACTTTGTCCCAACCCATTTTTAGCTAAAAACTCTCCCCAAACTCAATTCAAAGGCCAAGAAAGAGGTTATTAACATTCTTCATGTTGCTTACACAAGATTAGTGAGTTCCCTTCCTTTCTTCTTCCTTATTTTCCCTTTTTTTCCTCCATTAATGGCTATGAGTTGAGGTTAAAGAAATCCTTCCGTAACTTGATTTCTTTTGTATATTTCTTCTTTATTAGTATGTATGTTACTCCTAGAGTCTCTATCTCATCTGAATTCTAGCGTGGTTATTGTTTATATCGAATCATCATACCCCTTTTACCCAATTCATTGTGGGCTAATTTGGAGCTCTTTCGTTGCTCACCTTGAGATCAAATTTGGGGCATGGGTTCTTGGAAGCATTGGGAACCTCGTGTGAATTTTATTTTTAGTTTCAGCAAGTGGACCCCGCAAGCCCGTTTTAGGCCCAATTTTTGACCCAGTCCGGAATTCAATTTAAATTGCACCGTTAGACACGTATTAACTTATTGAATTCATTGGCACAAGTTTCAGATTATTTGGAGCACATTTAATATTAGTCGGAGTAAGATTCTAGGATTTCTAAAGCTTTTTCGTCAGACGATAGGTAGGCTCCTTAGGCTATTTTTGGGTTCATGGCTTTAATAATTGTACTGAATAGCATCCTTAGGTTAGGTAGTTAGGTTGTATAGTATTCTAGTACAATTCGTTCGTCCATTCAATATTGATATTGACACATTGGCACCCGATTGGTATGGGGCCCAAGGTTTAGTGTTTGATTTTAGATACTTGTGCAGGGTATAGGATGTGGTTATATCATGATTATATATTTATGATGACATATTTATGTGTTGTTGATGTACTTTGCATTCAGGGCATGAGAGGCCGAGCCTAAGGCTCCGATGAGAGTATGTTGGGGTTGGCTAGGTACCACCACTTGATTTGAGCTTTGAAGGCTAAAGAAATATATTGATAATAACGAGGTTTTGCAATATGCTTAATGGTATTATAAGTAATTGGCTTTTTACTAATTTTACACTCGACATAGAGTCGAGCACCCGGTAACACTATATTTTACATGTTTTAGTCCATGCTTCTCCTCCTGGTACCGGGCCGTATAAATAATTAAATAATTTTTATACTAATTAATGCTGGCACTTGAGTCCGACCCAAAATCGGTAGCGAGTACAGTGCTGGGACTTGAGTCCATCTCCGTGCGGCAGTGAGTACAGCTTTTAACACTTGTGTGGCACTACTGGTTATGGATAATGGTGATACCCCATTTGTTGATGATTATGATTAGATGTGATGATATTCATGCTTGTAGCCTTGGTTGTCGAGCTGTCCTTGATGGTATGATTGATATGTGATATGGGCACAGGATGCCAAACTTTTGAGACCCTTGAGGCTCTAGGATTTGGGATGTGAGGATATGATGACTCTAGACTTGTACGTGGTGATGCATCCTCATGGACCTGCCTATGGGCTAATACACGACACGGAGGAGGGGGTATGTGGATGATGGGAGGATAACATACGTCGGGAACTTTAGGGTAGCCTTCCAAGGGTTCTTCCTGCTGGGCCTACGGGTACCGGAGGAGATGCGTACACAGGATGGTTACTTCATGCATTGTGTTACTTTTCGCATTTGTTTTTCTTTAGTGTACCCTGATTGAGATGTAAGGCCTACAGTGAGCATGATTCTTGTGGTGTACACTGCATTTCTTTCTAAGGGACTTGAAAGCATTTAGTTGTTTAGTTTATAATTCACATCACTGTATAGTTATCCTTGTTGGTTACTTGTTGTTTCGTGTTTTGTGGGATTAGTTCTTGGAAACTTTTATTGTTTATTTATCCTTTCATTTGAGGTTACCGGTATACCGACCATATTCTATTCCTTATCTTCCTTGATTCCCCTTATTTATTGAATTATATTTTACATATATTGTGGCAAGGATGTCGGGTACGTTTCTTTTCCATTACTTGTGATCCTGTTATGTGATTGGCTAGCGTTATATATCTATGTGGCAATTGATCATACTTGAGTTGCTAGTTTTCCTGTATTGTCCTATTTGCTTCTGTGACCTTATTTCT
>JBDJHY010204232.1:0-11551 GCA_039654485.1 Withania somnifera | reverse complement strand
TTCCCACTCAATATTTCGAGACATTATCTTTATGAAGTGCACTTTGAGATATTCATAGGCCATCATAGTACAGTATATCATAATACAGAGAGAGTTGAATTCTAAACAACATAGATGCATAGAGTTGCTGAAGAACTATACCATCTCCATCTTATATCATTGGGGCAAGGAAAACGTGGTAGAGGATTCCTTGAGTAAAAAACTAGTAAGCATTGGTAGTTTGGCTTATCTATCAATTTCAAAGATGTCATTAGCTTTAGACATCCAATCATTGGCTAGACAGTTGGTCAAACTTGATCTATCATATTTTGGTCGTATTATTTCCTTTGTTGAGCCCTATTCAACCTGATTTGATCAGGTTCAGCAACATTAGTTTGAGGATCTGGACTTGGTTGACAATCATGATCGATTGTTGAGGGCTGATCCCTATAGAGATACTTTAGATTCAGAAGGTACTTTGAGGTTCGATAGTCACATTTATGTATAGAGGGTTGGAGACTTGATACATTAATTCTTTGTGAGGCTCATTGTTCCAGAAATTCAATCCATCCAGGTGAAGCTAAGATGTAGAAATATTTGATACAACTTTACTGGTGGAGTGGTATGAAGTTGTCCATTACAGAGTTTGTATATCGATTCTTGAACTTTCAACAAATAAAGTTTGAGCACCAGAGACTCGGTGGTTTGATGATGATGTCATAATTTGATTTCTCAGGTCACGAGGACACTTACATCCTACTATAGGAGAACCACTAAAAAAGCATGCAAAGTAAGAAAATGAACTAATGCGGAAGATATAATATAAAGAAATGTCAGGGATAAGTGGAAGTCTAAAATAAGTCAATAACAACCCCAAAACCTCATACCCAGTACAAGAGCCACAAAGATTAAAAAGTACAAGTCTAAAACCACAAGTACAAAGTCTGCCTCGGAAAACAACAACAGTGAAAGATAATTAGAAAGGTAAAAGAGAAGCTCTTAACACCAGGAGCGATCATATACCTTAGTAACAGAATTAAGGCTCGAATCAGGAGATATTAGTGGACCACCCATACCTTAATCTGTACTAGAAGATACAGAAGTGTAGTATGAGTACGAAAATCAATAAGCATCATAGGAAAACTGGGATATATGAGAAATAAAAGCAATAAATTAATGGATAAGGGATGCAAGTCACCGAGATCAACAATTTGAGAAAGTAGGGAAACTAGGTAACAGGATGTCAGATAAATATCCTAAGTAACTAAATACTGACAAGTAAGGTTTAGGTATAAAGGAAAATGACTAAATAACAGATGTGGTGGTATACCCATAACCTCAAATAACGAAAAAGGGAAGAACAACTAACAACAACAAGTATACCACTAAGGGGAACATAATAGGAAGCCTAGCAGATATAACTCTATCCCATAACAGTAAGGTATAACATTAATAAGTAAAAGAGAGTCTCCAACGCACCTTATGATACCGAGATACAAACAAGTAATCTCACCTGCTGGCATCCCATACTATTAGAATGTATATGCAAGTAAACAAGAGAAAAAAGTAACACACACATGAATGCAGATAGTATTGGCATAAGTGAAATATATCTGTGTATGCTCCTCTCTGGTACTCGTGGTCCGTCAAGTGGAATACCCATGGAGGGACTTCCCTATATACCCAAAATAATACCATATAGCCCTCACCCTGTCATATGCATGTCAGTGTCAGGTCAGCAAGGGCTATAGATGGCCTCCTTACCAAATGAATAATCTTCTGAATTAAACTACTATCTCTTAATGTCGGTATATGAATGAATGCCTAGGCTTCCCCATTTCTAAATCAGTATGATCTAAAAATAGATGCTTGGACTTCACCAAGTATAAAGCTGATATAAAACATCAATGTATGTCACTTGGGCTTCACCGAGGTCAAATCAGCTTGAACAATCAATGTCTTGCGCTCAAGCTTCATCGAGTCTAATAATATCTCAAAAACAGCGGCTAAGCCAATATTATATTATTTAACATCAAAAAGTTGTAAAATATCTCAAAAATGCTCATTTTAATCGTGTAATACAGAGTGCAGGTCAACAAGGCGATGCAAGGTTTCAAGATCAATGATATTGGGCACTTGGCCATAAGTAGTAGAAACCAATGCATAAAAACCAGTTTTCATGATGATATGCTCATGCATAAACAATATCTCAGGTAAGTCCTACGGCCCTACACAATATCAATATCTACAGCAAGCATAACCATCAAAGTCGATGTTCGGGACTTACATACATTCCCAATGACCAACCATATATATTCAAGAGTCAATCAAAATCACTCAAGGTCGCATGGTAACTATCATCTCAAGTGTAGAAATAATACCTATCCAAGAGGCGGACTAAAAGAGTGGATATGGTCATGGGTACCGACCTAGAAATCCTAATTATTTCCAATATAATCCCATCCTAAGATAGTAAGTCATAGCCTATTTTTCCTCTATAGACAAGCTCACAAATACTGCATAGAGAGTGCCCAGACTGCTCTAAATATCCAAAAATGATAAACGAGCTTCAACGAATATACAACTAGAAAAATAATAATCTAGATGTTAATACAATTTAAATGATATCTATATAGGTATAAAATAGTTGGGGTCAAAATATGAATCAAAATTTCTAATAAAAAGTATAAAGATGCTCCCCACATCATAGGAAACTCATACCCAAAATTTTGAGTTAAGACGAGCAAGAAATAAGCTCGAAATAATGGATTAAAGAAGCAAAAAACCTTGAGAAATTTGGGGAGTTTTGGGTGAAATTTGAAGACCCTTAAATTTTATTGGAGTGTTTAAAGTGTTTTGGAAGTGGAAAGTTGAAGAACAAAGTTAAAAATCGATCTTTCATTTATTTATACTCACTGATGACTGACCTTAGCGATCACATCGTTATTTCTTGCATAACGATCCATAATATAAATGATCATTATGATCGCATGACTTACGTATCGCTATCGTGAAGGCCTAGGATGAAACATCAAACGATCACACGGACTATTGTCCGTGATCATGAATTACAACAAGGAAGAATACATCGCGATCATGCGGGATCTTTATGCGATCACGTAGAAGGATTTCTCATGCACCAGATGGCAGCTGAAAATGAGAAATTTCAGTTAAAAACCAAACTCCAAAACTAGGATCGAAATGCTTTTGGAACCTCATGAACACAAACCAAATATGCTACCTACATAGAAATAATATTCCGGACTGATGGCGCAAAAAAATCCTATTTGAGGTCGTTTCAACAAAATGCATACCAAAGTCAAATCCACGTCAAAATAACGAACTTTTCAACCGAGTACTCGAAATGAGCCTGGTTGGCCCGAAGCCAAAATGAACAATTCACCTAGATCAAACTCGCTATTCCATAGCTGACTCAGATTTTCAATCCACGGATCCGATCACAATATGACTATCTAAGATCCACTTATGAACCGTAAAACACATAATTCACAACTCTTCCAAACTCAAAACCAAAGCACCCGGACTTAAAACTGGAGTTCATTTAGACAAAAATCTACGTTCCAGAGCGAAAGAAACTATCGCAATTCAATTTTGAGTTCATTTTCATAGAATAGTGACTATAGTCAATAATTTTAATAATAAAGACTAAAATAGAAAAACAGACATAACAACCAAACGAACGATCGAAAACCGAACCATCAATCCCGATATGTCATAAATGATTTAGGATCGTTACAGGAAAGCTCTAGAATCCAAATAAATGCAAAAGATGTGAAAATGACTAGAAGAGTCATTACAACATTCACTAATAAAAAGACTTTTGTCCATGAAAGTCAAAATAAGCCAATACTAAAGGCTCGAACAAATACAGATGCTAATACCTCAACTCACTCTCGATCTCCCAGGTGACCTTTTCTACGGGATGATCTCTCCACTACACCTTAAACATCGAAATCTCATGAGATCTCAACTTTCTCACTCTCTAGCCAAAACCAAGACCGTCTTCGCACTAATCCATAGTCTCTCGTCAACCTGAACAGAATCATAATGAAGCATATGAGACTCATCAGGGACATACCTCCTCAATATAGAAACATGAAACACCGAATGCACAGCTGAAAACATCGGAGGCAAAGCTAACCTATATGCAACACTACCAATCCGATCAAGAATCTCAAAATGTCCAATATACCGAGGCCAGAGTTTTATCCTCTTACTAAACCTCATCATTCCCTTTGTGGGAGATACCTGCAAAAAGACTATCACCTGCACTAAACACCAAGGAACATCGATGGTAGACTGAATAATTTTTCTGCCTACTCTAGGCATCCCGAAGCCTATCTTAAATAATCAAACCGTATCCAATGCATCTTGAAGTAGATCAATAGTCAGTAATCTTGAATCAAACCTGTTGAACTAACCAATAGGCGAGTAATACCACCTAACGCACAAAGCCTCAAACAGATCCATTTGAATACTAGAATGGTAGTTGTTGTTATATGCAAACTCTTCCAAAGCTATATGCTGATCCCAAGAACCACTGAAATATAGAACACTAGCTCTCAAAATGTGCTCTAGGACCTTAATAGTCCTCTTGGACTAACCACTTGTCTAGGGATGAAATATTGTGCTAAGATGAACCTCAGTACCCATGCCACCTGAACCGCTCTCCAAAGCTAATAGATAAACTGGGTACCATAGTTAGAGATAACATATACCGGTATGCTATGATATATAACCACCTACTGAATATAAATAAAGGCTAACTTCTCTACGCTATAAGTTGTATGAACCAGAATAAATTGTGAGGACTTAGTCAACTTGTCAACAATGACCTAAACTTAATTATGGTTGTGAGAAGTCCGAGGAAAGTCTGAGATGGAATCCATTGTAATCTGTTCCCACTCCCACTTAGGAATGGGAAGCCTTTACATCATTCCACCAGGCCTTTTGTGCTCAAACTTGGGATACTAACAATTTAAGCACCTAGAAACAAATTCAGTTATATCCCTCTTTATTCTAGTCTACCAGTCGATATGCCTCAAGTCTCTAAACATCTTAGTTGTACCAGGATATATGGAATAACGAGAACCGTGGGTATCAATAAGAATCAGATGAATCAAATCATCAACTTAGGTTTAAAAATACGGATCACCCTACAATAACTGGTCATGAATATTAACATAGCCTGGATCCTTAAACTGCTGTTGTTGGATCTGATCAATCAAAGAAGAATGGGAATCAATACTGGCAAGGATGTATCTCAAATCTGAAATTTCAAGTTTGACCAATTAGTTAGCCAAAGAATGGATGTGCAAGCTAATGGCCTCTCAGAAATCGAAAAGGATGTCAAGCTACCCATACTCACTACCTTTTAGCTCAAGGCATCTACTACCAAATTTGCCTTGTCCAGATTGTGCATAATAGTAATATCATAGTCCTTCAGTAACTCCATCCATCTATTTTGGAGCTCATAAGCTCTATCAAACTCATTATATAATGAAGTCTATGATGATCAGTGAAGATATCACAATGGACTCCTTATAAATAGTAACATTAAATCTTGAGCACAAAGAATGCTGTTGTCAACACCAAGTCATGGGGTGGGTAGTTATGCTCATAAACCTTAAGCTTCCTAGAAGAATATGAAATCAAAGGACTATGCCACATCGAAACACAATCCAAACTAATATTGAAAGCATCACAATAGATGGAAAAGCTCTGACCCTCAACCTACCTACATAGAAGCATAAGTCATGATAGTCTTAAGCCTGTGAAAAGAAGTCTCACACTCATCTAACCACGATAAAGGAGCATCCTTTCTAACCAACCTGGTCAATAATATTGCTATAGAAGAGAAGCCCACAACATAACGACGATAATATCCAACAAGTCCAACAAAGCTATGCACTCAGTAGGAGTAGTCGGTCTAGTCCAATCACAGACAACTGCAATCTTAGTCAGGTCCACACTAATACCCTATTTGGACAATACATGTCCAAGGAATGTAACTTACTCAAGCCAAAATTCGCACTTTAAGAACTTGGCAAAAAATGGGTGGTCTCATAAAGTTTGAGGGACAATCCTAAAATGGTGCTTACGCTCCTTCCTACTCTTAAAATACACCAAATGTCATCGATAACCACAAGAACAAAAGAATCAAGATAGGGATTGAACACACAGTTCATAAAATCCGTAAAGGTTGCGGGTGCATTAGTCAATCCAAAAGTCATCACACGAAACTCATAATGACCAAACCATATCCTAAATGTTGTCTTTGGGATATTCTCAGCCTAATCCTTAACTGATGGTAACCCAACCACAAATAAATCTTTGAAACGATGGATGAACCCTTAAACTAGTCAAAAAAATCATCAATACGAGGCATAGGATACCTTTCATTCCTTGTAACACCATTCAACTACCTATATTTGATATGCTTGCACATAGAACTATCTATCTTCTTCACAAACAAAATAGGAGCACCCCAAGGTGATACACTAGGTCTAGTAAAACCCTTATTTAATAAATCCTTAGGTTTATTCTTGAGGTATCTCTGCTTAACAGGTGTTATACGATAAGGATCAATAGAAATGGGCCTGGATCCCAGCTCTAACTCAATGCCTAAATTAATGTCTAGCTTAGGTGGTAGGCCAGGAAGGTTTGGAAATACATTAAGATATTAAAATAAAATAGGTACTGACTCAGGAATTGTACAATCAACACTAACATCTCTAACATATGGAAGTTATATGAAATAACCACGAGATACTAAGAAACTAGCATAAATACAAGATACTAACTGAACCCTACCACACAGCCTGGGATGTACCAGACATAGATAAAGTTTTGGTATTGGCATAATAATCAATGATTGCTCTATGAGGGTACAACCAGTCCATACCCAGTTTAACATCAAAATCAACCATATCCATCAATATCAAATTGGCCCAAGTATAAACATCCCAAATAATCACAAAGCAGGATCTCAACACAAGATCCACTACTAAAGAATCATCTACTGGGGTAGAGACAAATAAAGGCATAGATAATGACTCACTAAACATACTCAAACACAGAGCATAATAAGATGACATATAGGATCAAGTAGAGCCTAGATCAAACAAATCCATAGATGGCTGATAATATACAAAGATACTACCTATCATACTAGCATCAAAGGCCTCTTTCTCGAGTCTGACTGGTATAACATAAAAATGACAGCGACCACTACTACGACCACCACCCCTACAAATTGAGGATCACTACGACCTAGAGCACCACACCCCAACCATGAGGTGGGAAGACTCTAACCGGCTTAGCTGGGATAGTAGTTGGCATAGTAAGAGGCTGATGTCTAGTCTAAATTATACCTGCCTCGTGGAAGTCTCTAGCTAAATGGGCCATACCACCACAAGTCCAACACAGGATGAGACTCCTATGATACTATCCCAAAGGATGACACTCGCAACCCTGAGATACACTACCAAAAGTCTATAGAGAATCCTAAGTGCGGTGACTATAATGCCCTTACTGATGATGCTGAGGTGGGGTCTTACCCCATGAACCACATCCTCGACTACCTTACATATATTGTAATGACCCTCATGGTCATTTATGATAAATATGCAATATTTAGCATTATAGAGTATGTCAGTAGTTTTCCAAAGTCATTTATGACTTGTTGGAATCATCAGTTCAGATCCTTGGTGACTCGGTTGAGAAATATCTCAAATTCCCTGTGTTAGAGCCTATAACTAAGTACTTGTTAACAAAAATCAACTTTTCTTCAAGACGACCTTAGAATTTAATTCTGATAGTTTCATTAACTCCAGATTACTGAACAAGGTTAAGATTGATCTTAAGTTTGTGGTTTGGAGTGTTCGTTTGCAAGTTATGTGAAATTGTGGATTTTAGTTAAGTTTATGACCTAAAGTAGACCATTAGTGTCATTTTGATGTTCAGAGTGCCGGATGGGAATTCTGACGCTTCCAACAACTCTGAAATAATGAGCTTAGGCTAGAAGAGGTATTGATTGTAATTTTTGGACTTGTCATTGCATTTTCAAGGAATTGGTCGAGAAGTGTATTTTTGGTTATCTTGAGTTTGAGGGGTCATTTTACGTAAATGATCTCGGATGTTAGTTTTTTCAATTCCATTGAGTCCAGAATGTTGTTTATATGTTGTTTGCATATTCGGTTTATCAAAATTGGGCTTCGTTTGATCCCCAAACTCCCATCTGGAAATTCTAAAAAATGCAGCAGCAACCTGCAAATGGTACAGGTGCATGCATTTAGCGCGATCACGGTAGCCCAGTATGATTGTGTTAAAAATTTTCTTTCTCCTGTGCAATCACACCCAGCTCACGCGATCACTATAAATACTAATAATTCCCTTAAGCAAGACCGCGCCTATATAGTGTGATCGCGGGGTGCCGCGAATGGAAGCGTATAATTTCCTACACAGTTTTCCTTTATTATTTTAGCAACCCTATATCATTTCACTCCATTATTGAGCAAAAATCCTCACATCATCCCCATTGATTCCACACGAATTTGTGTAAGTCTCCTTCTCTTCTTCTTCCTTATTTTCTTAGCTTTCAACCATTAATGGCCTAAATGTTGAAGTTGACGAAATCATCCCATAATCTATTGTTTTTTATGTAATTGTTCATTATTTGTTTTTACATTGCTCCTAAGATTGTTACTATATCATAATTCCGGCGTTAAAGTTGTAATTTTTGAATCTTTGACCCCTTTAGGGTCAAATCTGTCAGGGATGTTTTGATTCCTTTCCCGCACTCGAATTGTGTCCAATTTTGGAGCACAGATTCCTGGTAGCATTGGGACCCTGTAGTGAAATTTATTTTTAGTTTTTGCATGCGGGCACCGTAAGCACCGTTTTAGGCTTGTTCCTTCTTCTCTTCGTACTTATGTTTTTATTGATCTCCATTGTATTTGGGAGACATGTTTGTAATACACTTACTTCAGTGTTATCATTCTGTACTTAGTAGTTCGTTTGTCACTGATACAGGATTTTGGGTAGATTATGTATTCTTTAAGACTTCCACAAAGTATTTTTTTATCTTGACTTTTGATATACTTTCGCATTTGGGAGACATCTTTGTACTACACTTACTTCAATGTTATCATTCTGTACTTAGTAGTTCTTTTGACACTGATACCGTATTTTGGGTAGACTATGTTATTCTTTAAGACTTTCGCAAAGTATTATTTTTATCTTGAGTTTTGATATACCTCCTTATTGAATTTATAGTAGGTTCCATCAAGATCCGAGAAATTGGGTCGTGACATGTTGGTATCAGTTTCTAGGTTCATCAGTGTCAGTGTAAAGAACCAATGTCTAGTAGAGTCTTGTTGATAGGTGCGGAGATGTCCGTTGCTTATCTCCGAGAGTCTATAATGACATTTAGGAAAAGTGACTCTTTCTTTTGAATCCTATATCTTGCGTATATCATTGGTGGTTTCTTGAAAAAAAACTCACTTATTGTCCTCACTCTTTCGCAGATGCCGCACATGCGTTCGACCACAGCTAAGAGAACGACTGAGGCACCAGCTGAAGTGCCTACTCTATCTACTACTGCAGGAGTTCCACCAGTTCCTGAAGCACCTATTGTGGCACCAGCTACGGTACAGGCAGCAACATCTATTCCCACACCTGCTACAGCACCATCTCCAGACATCCGTAGTGTATTATGGCAGCTACTTAGTGCCTTTGAAGGCCCTTCTACAGATAGGACACAACCAGAAGTCTCAATAGCTTAGGCTACAGTTTAGGTAGTACCATTGGTGGTTTCGATATTGACTTCTGCTCCTATTTAGGTGTTTCCAGTACCTACCGTTGCTCGTACTGTTGATCAACATTCATCCATGTCAGACATAGAGTAGAAGCCCCTGACTCGATTTTTGAGATTGGATCCCCCAAAATTCACTAGTGCACCAGGGGAGAATGCTCATAAATTTATGGTTGAATGCGAGGAGATGTTGATTAATATGGGAGTATTACAGACCCATGGAGTAGCTTTCACCACCTATCAGATGCTTGGTGCAGAAAAGCAGTAGTGGCGGGCATTCTTTGTTTGTAGACCATCGGTTCATCGCATCAAAATTGGGCTGAGTTCTATGAGGTGTTTATGAGGAAGTTCGTTTCCAAAGCCAAGAGAGAGCGCCTGAGGGAGAGTTCCAAAAGTTAGAGCAGGAAGCAATGTCTGCGGCAGAGTACGAGGCCAAATTCCATCAACTATAAGTTTATGGGGTTGAGTTCATATCGATAGAGGCGGAGAGAGTCTGTAGGTTTGTATATGGATTGAGGGATAGGCTTTGCGAGGTAGTGACCTTATTGGTTTCTGACGGTCGTCCATTCCAGGTTGTAGTTATTCATGCCAACTCTATGAAAGCCCCTCATCATGAGTTGCATCAGCACAATGAGAAGAGGTAACAACGTCTAGGAGGTTATAATAGGTCCTGTTCTGGGGTCTGCAGTTAGTTTCATCAGCTGTAGGGACAGTTTAGTAGGCCGGTGTAGTCATCACTCCAGGTTTTATCTCTGTTACCTACACAATTTTCCAGAGGGGTTAATTCATCACAACAGAGTGGACATATAGGTTCTGATTAAGGAGCCTGACTGAGTGGGCCATATGGGCTATGTTACGAGTGTTAACTTATAGGCCATTACACTAGATTTTATTCTCAAAAAGGAGCTATTTAGCCAGCTACAGTAGTAGTACATCTAGTGAGAGCAGTGCCTTCGCCAGTTAAAGGTGGGGCACAGGGTGGTCATAAAGGTGGTGGCCAACGTGGTAGGGGTAGTAGTCGCAGTGGTGGTTGCCATGGAAGTGATCACTAGCTATATGTTGTACCTGCTCGACCTAAGGCTGAGGCCTCTAACGCAGTGATTACAGGTTTGATTTTTGTGTGTTCTATACCTGCATCATTCTTATTTGACCCTGGATCTATATGTTCTTACGTGTCATCTTATTTTGCAACAAGTTTGGGGTTGCCCAGTGATTTAATGTTTATGTCTATGCATGTTGCTACCCTAGTAGGGGATTCTTTCATAGTGGATCGGGTGATCTGATCTTGTTTGATTTCTGTTGGTGGGTTATACTCATGGTCTTACTTGATGTTGCTAGGTATGGTGGATTTTTATATCATACTGGGAATAGACTGGTTGTCTCCACATCATACAATTTTGGATTGTTATGCTAAGAATGTTACTTTAGCATTACCAGGTTTATCTCTGGTGGTGTGGAAGGGTTCTAATAGCCGCTCACCGACATGTTTTATTTCTTGCCTACAGGTTAGAAACTAGTAGGGAGAGGGTGTTTGGCATATTTAGCTTATATTTATGATATTCAAGTTGATACCCCTACTCCTAAGTCTGTTCCTATTATATTTGAGTTTCTGGATGTATTTCCAACTGACCTACCAGGCCTACCACCAGAGCGTGATATTGATTTTTCTATTAATTTAGACTGTGCACTAAGCCCATTTCTATTGCTCCTTATCATATGGCTCCTATTAAGTTAAAG
>JBDJHY010204221.1:0-11551 GCA_039654485.1 Withania somnifera | reverse complement strand
CGTAATATATATATATATATATATATATATATACATAAAAAGTATACTTTTACCTAACTTTGCAATATAATTTTTCGATGAAAAGTATCCTCATTTTCTTTCTTATTTATTACTATTACAACTATCATTTTATTTCTCATTTATTACTATTACAACCATCATTTTATTTTTCAAGATCAGAAAGAAAAAGAGAATTTTTGAATGAAAGAGAACAAATAATCAATCCCGGTCTAAGCTAAGAGATTCTCTTCACCATTCTTATGTAGAGATACAGTTTCTCCCTTGACCTTTGGAGAGGAGAGGGTAGAGAAGAAAACGTCCTTCACACAAGTTTTTTTGCTTCCATACTTTCTTACTAGTAAAAAAGGGCTCTTCAACCAAGAAGACATTCTGATTAGAAGGCCGACCACTACATAAGTCGTCATCCATCCAGGAGAGAAGCAAGCTACCTTTTCTTGATCCCTTTTCCCCGGCGGAGAAGAGAACAAAAATGGACTGTGGATGGTAGTCATTGTTGATTTTGATTCAAGCATCTTACATGACGAGCGAACTCTTCTATCGTCTTGCATTTTTTCTGGCGGACCCCCCACTCCCACCCACCACAAGGTACATCATACTGGAGCAATCTGAGAATAACAATTAGGCACATATTCTATCACTTTTACAATGCTTATAGATGAAATGCTTTGTTTCAGATCAATTTGTCCTGCAATCGCTTCAATCCACCCCCTCGGTGAAAAGAAATAATATGCCCTAAGTAATTCCTATTAGCAAACTTCCTTGTACTCAAAGTGAATTGTGTAAGTGCTCTCCTTTGTCTCATTATTTATCTCGTAATCATTCGATTCCACCTGTAAAGCTAGCTCCTCCTCCTTCTCATGACTGATCGGATTGAGGATATGGCGTCATAAAATCCCGTGTTGATATATTTCTTTTATTATTATATTATTATTATTTAATAATAGTATTAGGATTTGAATCCAGGTGGAGGGGTTTTTCTTGGTTAAATACAAAAAAAGAATTTTGTTTACTTACTTTAAATTGAGTATCCATTTCCCTTACTTTCCTACTAAGCGAAAACTGAATCAATTACAGGCTATAATGTATTCTCGATTTTTAACGAATCATAACTATTATCATTTTCGATTATCATCGACTATGATTATCTAAAAGTTCAATTGTAGTTGATATAGCAAAAAAAGGGGTTTTTGATTTATCAAAGGAACAATCCACTTCAACTGATATGAAACAATGAAAGATGGCGTAACTTTGATTGCTCAAATTGCCCTCTCATGGTTGAATGTGAAAAAAAGTTGTTCCTTGATCAAGAATTTCAGTTTTTGCGAAGTGTCATGACCGTAGAGGTTTCATGACAACCCTTAACAATATCTGGCTCCGCCACTGCCATGTATGTATTTGTATATCAGTACTATTGCCATAAAATGTAATGATTCAGAGGCGAAAAGAAAATGTCGTCACTAAAGGTAGTAGTTTTAGTGGCGGACTACCTTTATCGCAACAAAAAATAAAGTGTTAGTGGCGAGTTTACTTATGTTGCCACAATAAAATTTCCAGGAAATAAGGCTGAAGAAACAATTGGTAGCGACACAACAAAGTCGTCGATAAGGTCTTTTATGGGGAAATTTCTGCCACTAAATGTAACTATTGTAGCAATGGGACAGTGTCAATAGGGTATGGTTCTTTTTTATTATCCCGGATGACGCATATTGCTTTAAATAAAGTACAATGAATAATAAGTCGACCGCCTTTTGTGATCGCCACTAATTCTTTTGCTTTTATTGTACTTTATTAGTAGTTCAAAATTTTGTTAGAAATAGTTCTACAGATGCTTATGCATGCTTTGTCCACTGTTAGTAGCAAATAAGTATTTATAGTAATTTTATATTTTCTTCGTTGATTTTTTTTCCATATTTATTACAAAATAATAATTATAAAATATAGTTTATTATGTTATCCTATGTTATGATTTTTGAGAGTTAGAACGCTATTAAGATAAATTACTCTTTAAAGTTAAGGGTGTAATTGATGTCAAATGCTAACCTAGTTTTGAATTTCAAATATAATAATTATTTGATTTATTAAAATAGAATGCAGGAAATATATAAATATTACTTAATGATAAGTGTCTGTTTAGATTGGCTTATAAGCAGTTTTTGACTTTTGTTTTATTTTTAAAATTTTAAATCAAAAGTCATTCTTAACTTATAAAAGTGTATTTTTAATATTTTAGCCAAGAGTCAATTGAATTTATTCAAATACTTAATAAATATTTAAAAGATATTTTTAAATTAAAAAGTTTTATAATAAATATTTAAAAGATATTTTTAAATTAAAAAGTTTTAGAACATATTTGGATAGGCTTATAGCTTATATGACTATAAACCAACAATTATAAATTGAAAATTTTAAATTATAATTTTAAATTTATTTTCTTATTTTAATTTATAAATGAATATTTAATAATTTTTTTTTAATTTTACTCAAGTACTACAAAATACTTTAAGATAATTTAATTTTTAAAATAATCAAAATAAGTCAATCCAAACAAACTTTAAAGGGTTTTGTGATATATTACGACTTTTAAGATAATTTGGAAATTCCTCCAGAGCTAATCTCATTTCTTCCAAATTCCTCTCTTCTTTTCTCCTGCAAATCCTATGTGCTCTCCCCAAAATTGCTCCAGAGTCCAGACGATCGATTCTCCGCAAGTTCATGGTGATTTTGCTTCTCCGTTACGGCCTCTCTCTCATCTCCCCTCAAATATTCTCATGACGATATCCCAAAATTGCCCTAGACGATCGATCCTCTACAAATGCGAACACCAGGTGATATCAGCTAGTGAATAAGGTTCTTGCTCCAAAATGGTAAGATTCTGGTCCTTATTTGGCAATTTCATTGCGAACAATCATAGACAATTGAAGCATTGGGATATATTGGAGTCTTTTCGTTTTTATATTTTCTGATAAAAGAAAAATAATAAAAAAGAAATAATATTTTTAGAGGCTTTTATTGTAGTTATATCAGCTGGAAAATTTGAGTACTGATTCAAACTTAAATCGAAAAGGTAGTGAGGTACTTAGTGTATGAACGTTCAAAATTGGCTCGGAATAAAGTTATGGTGCAGATAACTACACCAAAATAGGTAAAAAGAGCATTATTTGATGTTGTACTTTGAGCTAAGATTGAATAGAAAGTAGAACAAGACTTTCTCAACTATTACCTTTTACCAATAATCCGATGTCAAATTTATATTACTATTTGAGAAGTTAAAAGTATGATAATGTTCCTGATCCTAAGCTTGGAGAATATAAGAAAGACCAGAATTAAATACGTTATCTATATTTCTCTTCTTTCTGATATACAGGAAGTTTTAAGAGATCTTCCAAGCTCTCTTGGTATCTATTGCTATGTCTTGTTAAATATGTTGGTGTTCATGTAGTTCTTGACATTATGTATTGGGCTTTCATTGTTACTAACAGTTTGCTTGTTGTGACCTAATTTTCTGGATATAGTACATGTCTCTGGTGTGATTCCCTTCACTTGATAAAGGACCTGCCTTTTCTTTACTTGGGTCCCCAAGGTGCGGTTGCTGGTCCGTGTTGTTAGACGAGTAGAATAATGAGTGTCCAGTGAAACCTGGGTTCTTTTTGTGTATTTTGCGCAATTACAAGTTTTATAGGTTCTCATGTCTATTTAGCCTAAGGAGTTCTTCAATTGGCGAATGGCATTCGTAAATGATAAATTGGTATCCATATGAAGCGTTTTGTGTCTTTGTTTTACATTTTCACGAAATACATTGAGATTGGGAAAATAGTAAGTGCTAGGGAATGAGCTCATACGCACCGCACAAATTGTAAACGGTTTCTTTTTCTGTCTTACTTTGAGATTTATGTGTGTCTTGGAAAGAAATGCAACTTCTTTTTCGTATTAACATATCATCTTTTCCTCTAAGCTGAGGGACTTTCCAAAACAGCCTTTGTACCTCCACGCAGTAGGGATAAGATCTGCGTACAGTGTGCCCTTCCTATATCCACCAGTGGGACTAAGATATGTTGTTTCAAAACTGATAAAATCTGTGAACTCTGGGCATCTCTGAACTCCATAGGTTGACAGGAAGCAATGAGACTCAAATTTTACGATAAAGGTGTGTTCTTTAAGTTTCTCTTTTCCCCCAAATCTTATTTTACAAAACTAGTCTTTCACTCTTTCCATACTCTTTTAATTGATTTCATTTTGCAATTTTTGGTAGTTCTTTACTATTTGTGTCTTGTACCTTGTGTAACTTGGTAAACTAGAAAAACCTGGAAAAATGCAGAATTCTCACTGGGAATGTGTCCCAGCAGAATCACCTGAAGGACAAGTAATTAATAATCGAGTGCTATGGATGCAAAGTTGAGTTTTTGTGTTCTTGGTGTACTCTGATTTTTTGTGGCAAATGAGATTTGGTGTAGTTTTCGTTCTACGTGTGTTTTATTTTCATTCCCTAACATTGGCTTATTACATGCAAGGGGGCTTCTTATGGGATGAGTATATATCATAGGTTCTTTTTTCATCAAAGTGCTATCATATATTATTGTGATCCAATGACCAATACCCTGAAGTGAAACTTAGGTACATTCTCATTCAGGTGGTTGGGTGTAGCACTGGAGCATTGGTCCCTGCCACTCAGGTGGGAAGATTGAATTGTTAAGTAGAGTATTGGTTAAATTTCTGATCTGTCTGCAAAAGATGTACCTACTTCATTCTCTTGATGTCAATTTTTTCTTCAAAGTGAGTTAGAAATGAGTTTGTGGAACTTCATAGGCTGCACTCAATCTCCAGCAATCAAAATTGAGTACATCTAATGTAGGCTTTTATTTTTCACTTGTCTGAGGTTTGCTGTTAAGCTCGCTCATTTGTATATTATTAGTTTTTAGTTTAACTGATTGGTTGTCCCTAACATTTACAACAGGGGTCTGACTGGAGAGAGGACAGTGAAGAGACTCCAGCTATCAAAAGCTCTAACAATACCTGTTGTTTACAAGTATTTATGACGCTTGCCGCAGGATAGCTACTTGCAGAGTTAATGATCTATTGCTCACTGATTCAACTTGCATTAATGTGTTATATCGAAGGAAAACTTTGTTTTCTTTCTTTTTCCGATCTCAGGGACAACTATTTTGTCAAGGTAATTGTTGTCCAGGAGTTCATAGATATTTTGTGATTTATCTTTTCGGTGCAAATACTAATATCATGTATGTGAAGTGTTTATATTATATTATGACAATTAATTACTAACTTGTATAATATTTCATATTGTCGTTGTATTGATAATTTAATTGTTATATTATTGAGTAATTTAGTAGAAAAATTAATTTTTTAATGAAAAAAGGAAGTATTTTTGGCGACTCCTCGAAAGTGTATTCACAAAATAGGCATTTGGCAAAAAGGTTCAACTCTTCGGTGGCGAGTCAAGTCGCTGCTAAACTTTATTGTCGCCACTAAAGCCTCATATATTCAGCGGCGACGAATCTTGAAAATTTTTGGTGGTATATTTGTTTGGAAATTTTGGTATATATGTTTACATTAATGGCAACTTTATTCGCTGCGATTTAAGAATCGCCTCAAAAAACTTTTTTAGCTATGGAAATACTTGCTACGACCTTCAGGTCGCCACTGAATATGTATAGTTCGTGATTTTTGAGTCTTTAGCCTCTACTTTTGTTGCCATCTACAGTTTCTTGTAGTGGTAAAAGTCCAGATCAAAATATTAATTAAGATAGGATTACATAAGCTCTTTTTTTATATAAGGTAATAAAATTTTAATTGACTTAGAAGTGTTAAATATTAAATTTTTTTACCTAAATCAAATAAAGACTTTAATTAATAGTAGAAACAAGTATAGTTAATATAATATATTTGGCCATATAATAATATGTGGATCGTTGCAAAATTTAGTCAGTATAATTATTATATAATACATAGTTATAAAATTATTATATATTTGGTATACTACAAAGGGTTATGGCTGACATGCGTAATTATTTACCACGCTAAAATCTCTTCCTTCATTTTTTAAGGATCTTTACGCTACAACGTAGACCAATAGAATGCTCCATTTTTTTTTTCTATTATTTACTTAATTATTATTTCTCCTAATGCTTGTTACATATATTTTACTCTTATATCAGATCTTTTAGGATTTTTTAAGTTTTAAAATATTTTTTTCTTATTATGTATTTTTGAATATTTTAGTTTTAATAAAATAATAATTAACAAAAAAGATAAAATGATGATTTTATTTATTACAAAATCCTTTAAAAAAATAAAAATTTAAATTACTTTTTTAAGTATCTTTATATTTTAATATAATAAGATTAAATTTTCAGATTGATAGTAATTGGAAGAGAATAAATAAAGTGTGGACCTAGCTCCTTTTTGGTTTGGACTTGGGATAGATTTATGATTATACCTCACCTACAGAAATATAATAATTATTGTGATATATTAATTTTTAAAATTTTGTAAGTATACAAAGTTTATTTTCAAAACCTTGAAAATTTTATCTACATCAAATAATAAATTACTTGACCCTCGTAATCGAATGCCATATAAATTTATTTGATGGAAATATTTGATAATTTTAATCAAAATTTTCAATTTAATTGATTAAAGAATCAAGCATACACATATTTATCATGGATCTCCTTCAATTTGGAATTAAATTTATTTTTTGCTATATTACTCAGACTGATATTTTTTTGAAACACCATTTTATTTTTGAGTCAGGTATAAAATCATCGAGCGATAAAGACATGACATTTTGAAAAATTAAAAGTCCACTTATTTTTGGATGATATTTAATTGATTATAAAATTTTAGTATTAAACAAGGAAAAATTTATAAATCAAACTTTTACGATAAATAAGATTTACCACCTAAAAAATTAGTGTATATATATATACTAAAAAATATATGTGAAAGTTAGAAAAAAGTCAATCACCCTATAATAATAGTGCTATATATATAATGTCGCCTTAAAAATTAGTATTATAAATTGTCGGTATATATATGACAACTCAAAAAGATTAAAAATATACGTGAAAAGAATAAAATTTGAATTAAAAAGAATCCTCATATTCGTATTGATCAAGGAAAATACACATTGATCTAGGATTGTTCGCATGTGTTATCTTTTGTCCGGCAAAGACAAAACGTTTCTCCCCAAAATGCATATGAAGTTTTTTTTGGTCCAATATTTCGTACCCACAATGGAGCCCGCACTCTACTACAACCCTTGTTGATATGAGAAACTTTGATGAGAAAAATACTAGTACCAGCAGGTGAACTATTTTTATTTACGTAATAGCCCTTTAGAAACCAAACTATGAAAATTAACCACAGACGATATATAGAATATAAAAGCACAACTTAGAAGCATTATAACATAGGCAAGATTCTTCCCAGTACTTTGACAAGAGCAATGCCACTATTTTCCTCGTTTCATGAAGCCTAATCCAGATTCCAGACACAATTTTTCCATGATCATAATTTGAAGAAGAATATGGAACAACTGGCTCACATTAGAACCTCATAAATTTATTGCTAAGCACTATTTTCAGATTGAATAGATACATTCCTAGGAATCATCAAACAATATACATGATCACTTTTACCATAAACAAAAGAAAAGGAGAAACAAACAATTAGGCATAAATACAAAAAATAAAGAAGTCGAAAATTCACTTCAAACTTCAATTGCTTGGTTACTTGAGATTTGGCAAAACTGATCTTTCAATCCCTACCGCCAACAACAACACCTCCATCCATAACAGACTCTGTAGACAAACCAAAAAGAAACTAAATTAATATACAATGTCCATAGATATCAAATTGTCAAAACTGCAGGCAACCATTTAATATATTTGCTTACCATTTGGGATGCCAGAAAATATTTGTACTGCAACACCTTTTCCAAGCCAGCAACCATGTTTGTCTTTCTTTGTGTCTCCACTCTCCAATAGGATCCAATGGCCTTTCTACTTCCTCTAATGCGCCCACCTTCTATCGATAGAATACGTCTATGGCATTTGTATTTGGTGTGTAATATATAAAGACTCAAATTAAGGTCTTTTCTTTTAAATGTATAATTTTTTTTAATTGATTTTAGAGTTTAATAATTATAAAATAATTTTCAAAAAATTAGAAAAAATAACAAATGAAAGTTTCGTCTACTGCAAGGTTTGTTAATGAAGGGAAAAAAGTTCATCAATATTTCTAAAGGCCTTCACACTTTTAATATAATATAGATTCTCGTTTCAATCCTAAGCTTTTAAACAGTTCATCTCAATATTAATTGTAAAGCAGATTAAAAAATAATTCAATAATAAAAATGTTATCACCATATTCACATAACTCAATAACATTACGTAACGAACCATTCCATTATTATTGGAACTTTTAGTTGTGCTAGGACATTTCGCGACGTGCTATTGTGAGATCTATACCCCAAAAGTAAAAGAGAATTTTTTTAGGGCTTGCGTAGTCTTGGTCGAAAAATTAGTCTTGAGTGCTTAGAGGGTGGTACCGATTGAATATGTTAGTGTTGGTTGGTCCAGTGTTGGTAACTGGATAGTAGACCAGTCTAGCAACCTACATCACCTTTCGAAATCAAATTCGGGGCTCTTGAGCTCTAGTAATATTAGTTAGCGTAATAGAGTTCAAGATTAATGTTTGAACAAATTAGATTGTGTTGCAAAATAGAAAAATCCGAGAATTGAGAAAAGCTCACTATCTTGGGGGTATATTCCGCTATGAGAAAGACCGTTGCAGCGAAGCGCAACGGTACCACCACAATGGTAAATGCTTTGCAACAGTTGTATTAATTTTGAAATTCAAATTCTAAAATCTCATTTTAATTGCTTTTAGATCTCATTTTGAATTAAAAATAAGATTTTCATTCATAATATCCTAAGGGGCCACAACCGTTCTTCTCTCTTGCCTCTTTTAACCAAGGAATAAGATTCACTATGCAAAGCCACCATGACCCCCTTCCCCCCTCCCCCCCGCATTGAGTCCGTCGTCATCTCCAGCTTGTAGAATAAGAGCTAATTATTCATGAAAATTTAGCAAGCTTGGTGTCCAGGTAGTCTAGGTTTGGTGAGTGGTAAACTACGTTAATTCATATTTACGCAACGTAGGATTGATAGGAGATATCATGCCTTGTACTTTTGGGCGAGGAATAGAGGATGGATAAAAATAAAGATAGCATTCTTATAACTTAATTTAGTTCAAAAAGTATGATTCTTGATAATTGGTTATTATTTCATGATCTTAGGTGAGTATCCCGAATGATAATACTATAAAGCCATGTGAATATGATTCTCCTAGTTCTACAGTAACTGTGCTAGATGAATTACAAGACCACTCCGGATTATAATTATGATGCATAATATTATGGGTTGAGAAGGGAGACTAGGCAGGTTTATTGGTAATGATGGTAAGACGGTACGATTAGATAGGTGAAACCTCTGGGAACTTTTTCTACCCCAATTGATGAGTTTTCCATAGATTTCTACAATAGGAACTGACAGACAAAACTGAAACTAATTTGGTGAAAAGAATCAACTGAAGGGTGTGCAATAATTTATAGTTTTTTGTAATTCTTGTAGGAGCGAAGTCGGGGTCGAGGGGGAGGTCATTGGGTTGCTGGGGTGACCAAAGTTCCCTCAAAACTTTTTTTGGGGGGGCAAATCTCAGCCTGTTGGGGCAAGTATCGTAGTGGTGATGCCAAGGTCTCTAGGGCAACCACGCAGGTCTTACCTGACCCTCATCGGGGCGGTCTGTGCCTGCAATTTTACACAACTAAAACCAAAGAACTCCGAGTGTCTAGAATAAGGATTTTGAGTCTATTTTCAACACACCAATATGTACACAACATGTAAATGGTATTCCAGATCTAATAGAATCTATAAACTAACCAACCAAGGTTGTCTAAACAAAATGACCCCTGCAACCAAGAAATATCGAATCCGTACTAATCCACCAAGGTACTGAAAATTACACTGGATACTCCGAGAAATAATCCAATTCTCTTACTACTTGAAATCACCATTCTAAAACTGATGGAAGCACCCGAATTTCATTCCGACACTCCTAAACATCGAAAGACCACCTTAGCTCCAAAGTTATGTCATAAATAAAAAAAAACCAAATTTAGCACAAACTTAAAATCAAAAACCCCGAAACACGAACTTAAGGTCCATCTACACTTTGTTCGGTATTTCGATGCTAACCAAACTGTCAGAATTTGATTTTGAGCTCATCTTGAACGAAAGTTGACTGAAGTCAACGAGTACTTATTTTAAGCTCTAATATAGGAAAAGTGAGATAAATCTCAACCGAACTGCCAGGGAGACAAGAACATCAACCCCAGTAAGCCATAAATGACCTGGGGAAGCTACTGGAAATCTCTAAAATACAAAACATCGTGTAATTCTCATAAAAGACCGTGAGGGTCATTACAGTTAGCCATGAAATACTTGCCCCTCCAGAGTCTTTCAAAAAATCCACCGGGATATCGTCTGGCCCAGTCTCTCTACCCTTATGTATCTCACAAATATTGCTCTTAACCTCCTCCAACCTAATATGCCTATAGTAACCATAATCGTGGAAACTCTTCGAGAGCTCAAAATCACCTAGCACGATGTCTGAGTCTCTTGCATCATTTAAAGGCTTATGGAAGTATAATTCCATCTCTTTTTAATATGAACATCTTCTACCAAAACTTTTCTGCCTCTCCTTTTATACACTTCACTTGGTCAAGGTCACGCATCCTCCACTCCCTTGTCTTGGTTAGTCTATATAATTTCTTATGCCTTCCTGTGACCTCTAATACTGCATGAAGTCTCTCAAAATAAGTTGTCTTAGCTGCTGTAACCGCTAATTTTTCCTCCTTTCTCGTATTTCTATACTTTTCCCTATTCAACCTCTTTTCCTCTTCGATTTTTACCTCTACCAGATTTGTGTAGGCTCTCTTCTTCGCCTCAACCTTCCCTTGAACTTATCCATTCCACCACTAGTCCCCTTGACGTCTAATTGAACAACCTCTTGAGACACCCAACACTTCTTTTGTCATGTCCCTGATGCAACTGGCAGTCTTATCCCATATACTATTAGCATCCCCACCACTCTCTCATGCCCCTACCTCCACCAGCTTCTCCCTTATATTTAGGACACTGGACAACGTCAAGATTCCCCATATGATCCTAATTATACCACTCACAACCCTCTTATTCCTTATCATCTTTATCTCCAAATTAATCACCAAAAGCTTATGTTTGCTTATAAGGTTCTCCTTCGGGATAACCTTACAATCTATACAAAAACTTTTACCTCCCTTTCTAAGGAGAAGAAATTCTATATAAGTCTTGGACACTGAGCTATAAAAGGTAATCAAATGCTCCTCCTTCTTGGGAAAACTTGAATTCGTGATCACTAACCTGAAGGCACTAGCAAAATCAAAAAGTGACACTCCTCCTTCATTTCTTAC
>JBDJHY010204201.1:0-11551 GCA_039654485.1 Withania somnifera | reverse complement strand
GATTTGGGAGTAGTTTAGGGTAGTGGGGGGCTGGACAACCTCGTGGGGAGGCTGTACAGTGGCCTGAGAGTCCATGGAAGGGCTAGAAATTGGCCAAGAAGAGAAGAAGAAATCGCCAAACTAGAGAGAAAATCTCTCAAGCAGCCGTGGGGGTTTAGGGTTTAGGGTTTAGTCTATATGGACCTTAAGTTTGTGTCTCGGGGTTTTTATTTTGTGTTTGAGCTGTTTTGTGGAAATTTAGTTGAGCCAAAGCTCATATTGGAGCCTGGATGGTCTTTTAGTGATTGGAGTGTCAAATCAGAATTCCAATGATTCCATCAACTCCAAAATGATGATTTTGGGCTAGTTGAGTAATTAGTTTTCTTCTCGAGGTGTCTGGGCTCGTTTTGGGTTATTTTATAAAAAGTTGGAAGAAATACTCCTTTTTCTTTTTTGGTTTAGGGGTTATTTTTGTTAAAACAACCTTCTATGGTCATTTATCAAGTCCATTGATTCTATAATTTGTATTTCACTAAAAAAGCATAATTGGTTTGTTATTATTGGACTTCGTGTTGATTTTGTGCCCTGTTTGGAAGTTCAGCTGTGGTAGAATTTTTTATAAAACTAGGCCTTCATGCAACGATCGGGCCCTTAGACCGTGATCGCGGTAATTGCTAGATTTACTCACTTAGGGAAAACACGCTGGCCAGGCACGATCACGCTTTTTTTAAACTTTTCTCTCATTTAGCATGATTGTGGTAGTTTAGTGTGATCATGCTTGGTTGTGTTCAGTTAAATAGTAGTGGACCTAGACATGTTAGTCATTTTCCTCTATTATTTCTCTCTCTTCTCTCTCTCTTTAAGAACTTGTTAGAATTTCATCTTATGGTGCTAAAGAAGTTGCGTAGAGAGGTTAATAGTAATCCCTAACTTCGGTAAGTGCGATCTCCCTTCTATATAAACTTGTATTTTCTCCATTAATGGCTACCTTTGATCTCTACCTTTCATTCAAATTCTCAACTGATCTTTGAGCAATTTCTTGTGCATTATAACTGCCTACACTTCGTAGTTGTGTTGCATATGAATTTTGGTATGTAAAATCCCCTGTTTTAGTATAATTAAGTTATGTACTTTTCCATAATCTTTGATTGGCCAATTGAGAATCCTCCGATGGTCTACTGGAGCTCAAATTCGAACCACACATTCTAGAGCTAATTCTTATACATTGGTGATTTTATTTTAATTCTTGGGGCACGGGGACCACAGACACTTTTTAAGCCCATTTTATGACCAAGTTTTTAATATGCAATATGGGTCTGTTCTTCATATTTTAACCCCTTTCTTTATATTTGATAGTTGTGGGTGATTATAGATGTGTTCAGAGCATCGGGCCCTATTGGATGCTTTTTGAGGATTCTCTTCAATGCCCAGGTAGGCTAGATTTACTTCCCTTATTAACTGGGCTACTGTTTTATGCTTGTTGATGTGGCTAGCAGTGTGGGCAGTTGTTAGGTTGATCTCCCCGATTTAGATAAATATTTACTCTTTTACTGACTTTTGGGGGTCCGGCAGAGGGACATAGAGGGAGTAGGTTATATGTGATTGTCTTGGTCCTGCCGGGGATGGCCTCAGACCTTTTGTATGTGTTTGAGGCCTTATGACGAGTGAGTGAGATGAGTTCTTAGATGCTGGCCTTTGACCAATCCTAGTTTGATTGTTCCTCCTCTATTTTTCTTTTATTATTGTTGCACCGTGATCATGCATCTTTACACTTATTACATCTTGTGGATTGAGCACAGTCATGTCTTGGGGCTATGGTAACTTTATATTCTTAGTTAACAAATTAAAATTGGAAGATTTCCTTTCATAATAACTAATGAAAATGTAGATTTTCTTACTTATAGTTATACATATTCCACGACCACCCTATGGTATAGAGATATTTTTGAATATAACAGGAAGAGTATTTTTAACTATCACGGATGATACACTATTACTCAAAAGGTTACTTGTGCCACTAATGGGGTGAAGACCCCTGGTATTGGCACTGACACCACGATTTGGTACGGTATTGGCACTAACGGTCAGGGACCCGATGATTTTGTATGGTGTTAACACTAACAATTTGGTATGGTATTGGCACTAAGGATCAACGACCTTACGATCTGGTATGGTTTGGCTCTAAGGGTCGGTGACCTCATGTTATGGTATGGTTTTGGTACTAAGGGTCAAGGACCTCATCATTTGGTATGGTTTTTCACTAAAGGTCAAGGACCCCATGGATTTGGTACTTATCGGTATTGATCAAATTAATTTTTAACACCCCTATTCATTTATTCAAGCATTGTTTATGCTTACCAAGCCTAATGGGGGAGTCACATTGGGTTTGTTGTGTTGTTTGTGCCTACCGTCGACATGGGGTGTCAGATAGGTTTTTGTGTCTTTATTTCCAATTCTTAACTTAGTTGCACTTATACGTTGCTTACTTTACTTGTGGTAGATTTATTGTTGGAGAAATATTGACCTTAATTGTAGTTTTGGGCTACATGGGTTGTGGTTAGTTCCCTCATGTGATGGATGTGCTTCTAATTTCCTATATAGTTCTATACTTAGACCTCACTGATAGAAGTTACACATTGAACCTTTTCCCGTTCCTATATTAATATTGCTTTCTTACTATCATTGACTTATTTTACTTTCCTCGTTATTTCTTAATTGTACTTTATTGTAGCCCAATCAGCCTATGATGTCTATTAGGTACCTTGTTTGGTACTCATGATGAACTTCTGTACCATTTTTGTGTGTAAATACCAGTAGGGGTTATCAGACACGCCAAGGTCGTGTGGAGTAGACACAATTGATTGTAAAGACTACGGTAAGTTTTACCGTCCTAGCTAACCGTGGCTTTCTTAATTCCCAGCCTGCTTATTTTATCCTTACCGTGTCGTGCACAGTATTTCTTTTGTAGGAGTTACCTTGTATATATTTTTCTTTCGGATACTCTATTTTGTAGCTCCATGTGTCATTGACACAAGGTTTTTGTATTTGGGTTGTTTATATATTTCCCTCTGCTTTTGCTATTGCATATATTTGCTTATGTTTTCAATGTCATTGCTATTTTTGAGTGTCTATGGACATTACGAGTAGCTCCGAGCTATACAGTTAGGCTTGGCTATTGAAGTGTTGTAGACGCCATCATGACCCAATTTATGGGTCGTGACAGTTAACCACTTGTTTTAATTTCTATACCTAAAATATAAGATCTTGCATAACTCTATTAAGTGCTGAATGTTGTACCTTCTTCTGAAGAACATCTTTTAATGTTAAAGAAAGTTGTGTTGATAGCGTGATTGAGGTTCTGACTACCCAAACCTTGGTTTCTTTTATGTCAACTATGAACTTTTAAAGGAAACTTATGTGGAATTTGAATGATATTTGAGTTCTCATATGTACGTTTATGTTGGATCAATAAAAAATTGGTTGATTTGAGCAAGTTGATTGCATGTATTCGAAGTCTAATAATGTTTAGTAAATTGGTCTAAGCTGGGACTTTAATCCACGCATGTTTTGAACAAGTTGATCACTAGCATATCGTATTGCATGGTTTAGATGATTTAGTTCCTGGATCAATGTATAATAGTATGTTTGTGTACTTCTCTAGAGTTAATGAAGCCACTTTTTTCATCACGAAAAATAATAACTCGCAATCTTTAACAAAATTTGTTGATTTAAGTGTTAGTCATATGTGTCTGAAGTGTAATAAGCAAAGGATTTCTTTTTTCTTTCTTTTAGGACTAGTCCAATCAGCTCTGGATGTTGCAAATTATTAAATGTTTTTTCCTTATATGGCTTGAGTGAATGAACAGGATAAGGAGATGGGTGATAGCAGTGTGCAAACATAGATTACAAACTATCCGTCTTCTTTTAGGATGAAAATGGATACATGGGGTAAAGATTGTGGCTGCCTCTTTCTAAGAATTTCTTAATGTGGTATTTACAATTATGCATTCTACCTGATCAATACCTAAGTGTGTCTATACTTATTTATGTGAGTTTCGATGGCAATATATAATGTGTTGAAACGTGAAAAAGGGATAACCCCTTATTTAAGGATTATTTTATTCTTGAACTTGTTTGTTTAGCTGCCTTTAAGGTTACATAGTGTTTAGACTTGTTAAGGATGGGATGGAGGAACTTTATATAATTTATTTGATCTTAAAATTCTTATTTACTTGAGTTCATATAGTTTTAAGTAACAAAAATTGAATTCTTTACGTTAGAATGAATCCTTAACGATCCTGCTGGTCTGTTTGTTTCTTTTCTCAAATAGGTTCCAAACTTGATCACTTAAGTGTTGTCTATGAGACCAGTTTTTTTGTTCAAGTACATGATCTGAGATCAAAATTTAGGTCTTAAAAAAGGTTTAAAACTGAAAGAGTAAACATTTCGTTTGTCCTTGTTTCAATCCCTAAGTCTCTTGTCTTTTTGGAGATGAATACTAGCACTAATTTCTTGGTTTTGAGTGGAGTTGATCATACCTTTTTGCTTGAAAAATAGAGATCCATACATGACCTGTGGTACCATGTTTAGAAGATAATTTGTTTCTGGGGCTGATTAAGTATGACCCAGAATAAGTTGTTTTCCAGAAAAATCCACTAGTAAAGTTGCATAGGTAGACTTCTTGGTTGATGATTCTCTTGGCTCATTCAGGTGTTTTCATGGATATATCAACATCATAACTTCCTAGGGTCAATTGTATCTTGCTTGTGAAGAGTTTGACCTATCGATATTTCTTACTCGACTTATTGGTTGAATACTTGGTTAAGCATTTAAGGTAAGTTTGGATGTTGTTTTCTTCTTAAGAGCTCAGTCATACTTAGATCTAACCTAGTTAGATTAGTTTTTTGATTGACTGTTTTTCCTTATAAATAACATTAAAAAATTCAATATTTATGATCCTTTTGTTGTTAGCAGTAGTATTATGACCTAGGCATGATAAAAGAATGGGATAAATCTGATAAGGCTTGATGTGTTATTTGTTGTCTAAGGTTGACTTGCTGGTGCCTAGCACTGTTTCCTTTTTTTTTTTAGAGTCTAACAATAGTGTGCACCTACATTCTTGTTGCTTGGTAAACTTCATAACAATATAGAGTCAAAACTTTGCCTAATTTATTCAAGTTCTGTATAATATTCTGCACCCTAGGGTGCATGTCTAAGATGGAATTAAAAAATATCTGTGAGTATTGGCATGATTTGAGGTCTGTGTTTCATTTAATATGATGAATATGAGTTAAACAATGAGATTTTGTTATCGAAATACAGGTCCTTACCTATATAAACTTGATTATTTGTTACTTGTTTAAAAATAATAAATTTTCATATTTCATTCCATTCTCAATGAAGTCTAATGCTTAGTCAATTATTATCCAGCATACTTAGATAGTTTCCCTATGTGTTATTAAAATTTGAATTTGTGGTCTACCACAATCTTGGATTAATTTTCTTGGTTTTCTACCTACTTGACTCTAATTCCTTTTCTTTTTTCTTAAATAGATACTCATCCATACGAGTCCCGTTGGACTATCCCGTTGCATCTTTTATTGGGCCCAAACCCCATATCGAGTCAAACCCATCACCAAATTTCTTTGAACTGAAGGAAGTCTAAGAAAGGAAAAATGAAAATGGTTTGAGCCCATTTAAATAAGGAGCAACAACATTGTAGGGACCAAAAGTCCTTTCTCATTATTTATTTATTTATTTATTTATTTATGTTTTTCATTGGTTGTAATGGTCCATAAGGCTAAATTTCTTCTTTATTAATTTATTTCAACATTATGGGATAAGACTCATTTTGCTATAGTTAGGGAAGATGAACGCATAATGGTCAAGCCCAAAAAAATATTGGGTCTGATTCTCTTTCAGGCACACAAATAAGGAGAACCGGGTCTAAGTGGCTTGTGTGGGTCCCAATCCTAGTTCTCTCTCTCTCTTTTACCTGACTTTTAATTTCTATTTTTCATAGGTGTTATTTTTAGTTTGTAGTGGGTTTTCAAAAACTTATCTAAGTCCCAACCCCTCCTGACATTTGTCGATAAAGTCTCAAAAATCATCTCCAAGAATGCCTGTGAATCTAAGAGGTTCTAATCTAAAAAGTATGGCCATGGCCTTCTGATCTACATGAGACATAGGTAGACGAGAAGGCATAGGTGGTACAATAAAAAGAACCGATAACACTGGAGATAGAGTAGCATAAATCTACACTGGAGGCATATCAAATGAATATGCCATAGTAGATAGTGGAATTCCAAACCCAAGAACACCTAAGGATGGCCCCAGAGCAGATATCTGGGCCCCATCTAGCGGATGTCCACTTATTATACCCAAAAGTTAAAGCAAAACGCCTCAAACCTCTAGAGTAAGAAATGGAGCTAGAGATGACTAGGTGAAAAAGAAGGTGGTTTCTGCACTTTTGGTGGTTGTTGAACAGGTACAGGCTTAGTATCAGGAGCTGGAGATCTGATTGGAGAAGCAGCTCTAGTGATGACATAATCTCGGCGCTTTCTCGAGCTCAACCCCTACCTCAGCCTCTAGTTAGTGGTATGAAAGACTCTCTACCTTCTGATGCATCCAACGATTGTGTATATTCTATCTATAAAAGAGTCAATAAAACAAATGATGTTTTAAAAGAACAGCTACGATATAATGCTTGACATAGAAAAAAAAAGTTAATTTCCTAAAGATGTCACTGTAATCTCCCAAAGATAGGATACAAACATCATCATACCTAATCTGTAGGACTCTACCAGACACTACCATGTACGAAGGATACAAATAAACCTAGTGCTCTGATACTAACTTGTCAAGACCCAATTTTGTAGGTCATAAGGACACCTACAACCCACCATAGGCAAACCACCCAACAATAAGAAGAGCATGAATAACACTAAAAATGGAATGTAAAAGTATATATAAGGGAATGATATCTTGAAGGCTAATAAAATCAAGGAAATTTTTCAAAACCTGATATCTAGTACACGATCCAATATATATAGAATGTCAAGAACACACACGATCCAAGGGTAATAAATATGTTTGACTCCACGAGTACAAAATGAAAGAATATGATGATAAAGAAAGGTAAAAATAGGCTTAAGAAGCTGGAAACCACCTATTACCTCAGATAAAGTCAATCAGCATGAACCATAGAATCGGATGTGACTACTCGTACTTGGATCTACACTAGAAAGATGTAAAATGAAGTATGAGTACCAAATAGATAAAGCAATCAGGTTCCCAGTAGGCATTATTGGGTGACTAACCCATATGATAAATAAAACCAGTAATTAGACAAATAATGAAAGATACATCTTAGAAGTCAACATGTAGAGAAAACAGTGAGAAACTAGCTAACATGATTGATAAGTAAACAACCCTAAAATCTAGCTAACAAGTAATGAAGATTCAGGTAAGAGAATATGAGAAGGTACCTGAATCCATGATCAACTAATGAGAAGTAATAAAATATAAAGGATATGGAAGCATACTGGCAACTTCAATAAAGGAATGAAAATGGATAAAACAACTACAAATAGGTAATGAAATAACACAAGTTATGATATGACCTCGAAGAGTAAAGTCATCAATTAACAATAAATGCACATAATAACGAAAGTAGAAAAAATCCTAACAAACGGCTATACACATGAGGGATACTATCAAGTGAATGCAAACTTTTCGTCTGCCTATAAAACCAGTGAGTACAAATAATAAACAATGCTCAATGTTAGAATATGCAAAATGACATGATATGATGTTAGTAAAAATATGTATGATCCTCCTTCGATACTCGCAGGTCCAGCAGCACCCATGGAAGACCTCCATCCATATACTTCTATTCCCTCATATACCTCTCATCTAGTCGCATATTAGCCTGAATCGGCAAGGTCCATGAAGGAAATCACCGCATATTATCTGAATTACTCATAACTGTAATTAGACCCATAGGGTATATCTCAATAATGTCAAAATTAGAATTATTTTTGGCCTTCACCGAATCTAAATCAGTATAACTCAATATCATTATTTCGCCTTCTGAGTTTAAAATCAGTATAAATCTCAATATCTACTATTTCTCTTTCAACGAGTCTAGTAGCATCTCAAAATAGTGGATATATATATTTATTAGTATTTTTATCATAAAAAACTTTTTAAAAATTATTAATTTGTACTCGTTTTAATCTCATAATACTGAAACGTGCTCACGCGATTATGCAAAGTTTCAAAATCAGTGATGTTGGACTCTATGTCAAAAAAAGTAAAAACCAATGCATATAATAAGTTTTTATGATGATGTCGTGCTCAACCACAAACCATAGATCACAATAAGTGATGTCGGCCCTGCATAGGCTTGGTCACTACAACACTTATAACTAGTCATAATGTTTGGGACTCATAGATATTTTTCAATAATTCCACCATCTATGTTATAGAGTCATAACAACTATACATGTTCACATGGTAATGCATAATCGCAATACAACACCAAAGAATAATCCAAGAAATGGACCAAAGAAGAGGACAATTTCAAGCATGCAAGACCTAAAAATCCACCCTAAGAATAGGTAATGACTATTTTTACTTCAAATATAAACCCAATCTCATATATTTAAGCCATAGCCTACCTGTCGTCTAAAGCTCAAACTGGAAAATACTGGGAAAATAATTCAAACAACTTCGAAAATTTGAAAATGCTCCAACAATCATGAAACTAGTAAAATAATAATCTACATGTTAATAGGAGTCAAACGATACCTAAAAAGCTATAAATACAGTTGAGGTCAAAATCTGCATCAAAATGGGCCTACAGGCTGAGTGACCCGAAACTCCAAATAAAAGTTATCAAAACGTTCTTCACATCATAAGAAACTCATACCCAAATTTGAAATTAGGACAAGCAATGAACAAGCTAAAATCAATGAAACAAAATGAAGAAAAAACTTAGCGAAATTTGAAAATTTGTTGATGAATTTCAATGAAATTAGAGTGAAAACTTATCAATAATTGAACAAGAATTGAAGTATATGATTTCACTATTATCCAAGGTCACATGAAAAAAGAATCCAAGTTTTAACAATTTAGGATTTTGAGTTTGAGTGAGAAAAGATGATAAAAATGGAAGAAATTCGGGTTTTGAAGTTTAAGTTCTGCCAGAGGCTTCTTTTTCACGGTCCTTAGATGAAAACATTATTTGCCTTCACAGTAATGGGACTATATTTGTGAAGAAAAAAAGAGATTGGACCTCAATGTTCACAGCCAGGCATCACATTTGTGGAGAAGGAATCACTGTCACACCAGAATCTGCTGATGCACCAGAAATTAGCAACAAAAACAACATGACATGTGGTCTTCGAATGCGTTTTTAACTCAATGAACACAAATCAAATAGGATAGTTGTATGTAAATGATATTTCAAACTTAAGGGTATTGGCAAATTTTTTATCCGAGGTTGTTCTGGTAAAATATCAAATAAATTCAATCTTGACTTAAATTTTCATAATTCCAATCTAGTACTCAAAATGAGTTTGAATAGTTTGGAACCTGAAAAAACCACCCACCTACACCAAGCTCAATATTCCGAAGTAGATGGTGCAATCAAATTTTCATCCGAGGCTCCGATCACTGAAAGTTGACATAAGTCAAACTTTTAAACTCCAAAATGCTAAAAACTTACAAAACAATATAAAATCACAACAAAGGCTTCTGAACACAAAACAAAAGTCATTCTAGATCAAAATTCACATTTTGGAGCTAAGAGTACTATCAAAGTTTAATTCTGAGTTTATTTTCAGAGGATGTTGACTGAAGTCAACAAATACAATAGTTCAGGCTCTAAAACAGAGAAACGGATATAACAACCAAAAGAGCGATCCAGGAACCAAGCCATCAATCTTTTTAAGTCATAAATGATTAAGAAATGCTATAGAAAGATTCTAATATGCAAAATATCATAATAACATAAAAATAACAGAAAGAATTATTATAATAATATTAATAATTTACGAACATCATGTTAATAAAGGAATGAATAATATAATATCTTAGAATGATAATATATGACAAGATGTGTTCCAGTTAATGCTTGTTAGTACAATAAAAAATTCAACCATGAAATAATATATTTTAAAAAAATAATCTATCTCTATCTCTATCAATCAAGTTGCGCATACGGAATACTTATCCTTAAGCACACCAAATCAGTACCCAATATATGGTTATTGCTCTCAAATACACACTTCAATTACCTTATCGATTTCTGTTGTGGTATTTCTAATACTCAAAAATGATCTTAATACTCCATACTATTCTTCTCAAGCCTCTAATCTTATCTATCTCC
Organism: Withania somnifera; assembly: GCA_039654485.1. Classification (NCBI taxonomy): domain Eukaryota; kingdom Viridiplantae; phylum Streptophyta; class Magnoliopsida; order Solanales; family Solanaceae; genus Withania; species Withania somnifera. Next base: position 1,179 of record JBDJHY010204201.1, on the reverse strand, counting down.
CTCCAACCGGTAATGCAAATGAATTTTTCTCTTAGTATATATTAATAGTTGTTATTGAAGGAAAGGGGAAGAGATAAAAATTTTATAATATTAACTACTGAGAAGTGAAAGAGATAATAGTCTGAAGGAAATCACGTTAGTATTGATAATTTACGATGGTGCAATGAAGGAAAAAAAGTGAATGTCATTACCCTTGGATTCATTTGAATTGAGTAGAAGCATTAATGTTGTGCCAAATTTCATTTTTAATTTTTCTCAAAATTTGTAAGAGATACTTCTCTAGATGACTTAAAATATGAAATTGAACAAATAAAATATGAGATTAAATCTCTTCAACAAGAAAAAATGATTAATAATCATAGAATAGAACAATTAGAAAAATTTCATATAGAATCAGAAAATCCCATTGATAAAGGGAAAAGTAACATTGAAGAAATAATTTCAGAAGAAGATGAAGATTCTTCCAAAACAATTTCATTTCTGGGAATAATGCAGATAGTAACAACCCATAGATGATTTATTAAATGTACCATTTTAATTAAATAATAAATTTACTATAACACAAACTACTATGATAGATAGTGGTGCGGATGTAAGTTGTATCCAAGAAAGACTAAAACCGTCTAGATATTTTAAAAAAACTACACATGCAGTTAAATCTGCGTCAGGACATGCTTTAGACATAAAGTATAAATTATCCAACATATTTATATGTCAAAATAAAGTCTGCATCCCTCATTTCTTCTTTTTAGTTAAGAATCGGATGCATCCTCCAATTATACTTGAAACACCATTTATTAATACTATTTATCCTTTTAAAAAAATTGATGAAAAAGGATTTATTGCAAATTATAAAAATAAAAAAATATCTTTTCAGTTTATAACTGAACTCATCGCTAGAGATATAAATGTTCTAATTAATATGAAACAAAAACATATTAATTTTTTACAAATGGAAATATATAGCCTAAATATCGATAACCTATTAAAATCTCCAAAGATACAAGAGAAAATTAGATTAATCTCTGATCAATTGGCAGTAGATATTTGTGCTGACCATCCTAGTGCTTTTTGGAATAGGAAAAGCACATAGTAACTCTTTCATATGAAGATAATTTTAATGAGAATAATATTCCCACAAAATCAAGACCCTGTCAAATGAACACAGAGTTAGTAGAA